>JAJPUD010008679.1:0-14553 GCA_023553655.1 Myrmecobius fasciatus | reverse complement strand
AGATAGTAAGTGTGTGTGTGTGTGTGTGTGTGTGTGTGTACGTGTGCGTGTGTGTGAGTATAGACACACATATTCATATGCACACACACAAACATATATGAACACATCTATACATATACACACATACACATATACCTGCACATAAATATATACAAATACATAAATATATGTACATATATATATATATACACACATAGATGTATCTAAAATAATATTAATATGGCTGATATACAATGTACATTTATCTTTTTTTTAATCTTGAAGCCTGACTTTGTGTTTATTAAATGCTTATTGACTTTATTTAAATCCTTTCACAACTTGACCTCAAACTATCTTTCCAGGATAATTGAATAATACTAAATTTTCCATGTTTTGTAATTAAAACAATTTTGGCCTTTTTATGCCTCACACTTGACATGCCATTTTCCATCTTCATTCTCTCATACCAACTGTCCTCTATCATCTCTCTCATCACTGTCTTATCAAATTCCTCTCTTCCTTCAAAAGTCAGACCTTGAAAGTCACCTAACTACCATCTTCTATACCAAGTCTTTCTCTATTCCCTTAATTGCTAATACCCTCTCTCCCAAGATACCTTGCATTTAAGTACTTCGTGTCTAATTTCTCAATTTTTACTGAATATAAATTGACTGGTAGATAGATCAATGAATAACTATCTATTCTTTATTTACCTCCTATTCAAATATAAGATTTTTACGAACAGGTAATGTTTTATTTATTGCATTCATACAATGAATTACATTTACAATTCCCAAAAGAACCACTAATATATACTAGAAAATTTAAAAATATTTGTTGATGAATGGATTGATTAATTTGGTGTTTGTGACAGTCAAATTAAAATATGTATAATATGAACTTTGAGAATCACAAAGTACTATTTAAATATAAATTTCTTCTATCAGGTAAAACCTTGGGAACTATCAGTTCTTAAAATTGGAGTGATTATATAGGGTTACTTTTTTAAGTTTTTTTTTTTAATTAAAGCTTTTTATTTGCAAAACATATGTATGGGTAATTTTTCAACATTGACCCTTGCAAAGATTTCTGTTACAAATTTTTCCCCCTAGCCCCCACCCATTCCCTAAATGGCAGAAAGCCTACTACATATTAATTATGTTAAAATACTTCACAAATCTAATATGTGTGTACATATTTCCACATTTATCATTGTTGTGCAAGAAAAATTGTAGCTACAAGAAAGAAAAATCTGAGAAGGGAAATATAATACAAGCCAACATCAACAGAGAACATGAAAATGTTATGTTGTGGTCGACATTCATATCCCTCTCTCTGGGGGTATATGACTTTCTTCATCACTGAACAATTGAACTGGTTTGGAACATTTCATTGTTGAAGAAAGCCATGTCCATCAGAATAGATCATCATATATAGTCATGTTATTACCTTGTATAATGATCTCCTAATTCTGCTCATTTCACTCAGCATCAGTTCATGCAAATCTCTCCGGGCCTCATCCTGATGGTTGTTTCTTACAGAACAATAATATTCCATAACATTCATATACCATAATTTATTCAGCCACTATCCAATTGATGGGCATCCCTTCAGTTTCCAGTTTCTAGCCACTACAAAAAGGGTTGCCACAAACATTTTTGCACATGTGGGTCCCTTTCCTTCCTTTAAAATTTCTTTGAAATATAAGTCTAATAGAAACAGTGTTGGGTCAAAGGGTATGCACAGTTTAATAACTTTTTGGGCAAAGTTCCAAATTGCTCTCAAAAATGGTTGGATCCGTTCACATTTCCATCATCAATGTATCAGTGACCCAGTTTTCTCACATCCCCTCCAACATTCATCATTATCTTTTCCTGTCGTTTTAGCCAATCTGAAAGGTGTCTAGTAGTACCTCAGAGTTGTCTTAATTTGCATTTCTCAATCCATAGTGATTTGGAGCACCTTTTGATATGACTAGAGATGGTTTTAATTTCATCATCTGAAAATTGTTCACATCCTTTGACCATTTATCTATTGGAGATTGGCTTGGGTTCTTACAAATATGAGACAATTCTCTATATATTTTAGAAATGAGGCTTTTATCAGAACCCAATTTATTGCTTCCCTCCTAATCTTGTCTGCATTAGTTTTGTTTGTACAAAAACTTTTTAATTTAATATAGGCAAAATTATTTATCTGGTGTTCAATTAAGAGTTCTAGTTATTTGGATACACATTCCTTCCTTGTCCATAGATCTGAGAAGTAAACTATCCTATGTTTCTCTAATTTGCTTATAATATCACTCTTTATATCTAAATCATGAACCCATTTAGATTTTATCTAGGTATGTGGTGTTAGGTGTGGGTCAAGCCCAAATTTCTTCCACACTAGTTTCCAATTTTCCCACCAGGTTTTGTCGAATGGTGAGTACTTATCCCAAAAGCTGGGGTCTTTGGGTTTATCAAACACTAAATTTTTAAGGTTATTGCCTAGATTGTCCTGATTACCTATACCTATCCTGTGCCACTGATAGACTGCTCTATTTCTTAGCCAGTACCAAATGTTTTTGATGACCGCTGCTTTATAATATAGTTTTAGATCTGGTACAGCAAGGCCACCTTCATCTGCCTTTTTTTTTCATTAATCCCCTTGAAATCCTTGACCTTTTGTTCTTCCAAATGAAGCTGGGGTATTTGGGTTTATCAAACACTAGATTGCTATAGTTATTGCCTAGTTTGTCCTGTGATACTATCCTATTCCACTGATCGACTGCTCTATTTCTCAGCCAGTACCAAATGGTTTTGATGACCGCTGCTTTATAATATAGTTTTAGATCTGTTATAGCAAGGCCACATTCATTAGCCTTTTTTCATTAATTTTCTTGAAATTCTTGACTTTTTGTTCTTCCAATGAACTTTGTTACTATTTTTTCTAGATCTGTAAAGTAATTTCTTGGGAGTTTGGTGTGGCACTAAACAAGTAAAATAGTTTGGGTAGTACTGTCATTTTTATTATATTTGCTCAGCCTACCCAAGTGCACTTGATGTTTTTCCAACTGATTAGGTCTGACTTTAATTGTGTGGAAAGTGTTTTGTACTTTAGTTTATATAGTTCCTGACTGCCTTGGCAGGTAGATTCCCAAATATTTTATACTATCGACAGTTATCTTGAATGGAATTTCTTTTTGTATCTCTTGCTGCTGAACTTTGTTGGTAATATATAAAAATGCTGCTGATTTATGTGGATTTATTTTGAATCCTGCAACTTTACTAAAGTTGTGAATTGTTTCTAACAGTTTTTTAGTTGAGTCTCTAGGATTCTCTAAGTATACCATCATGTCATCTGCAAAGAGTGATAATTCGATTTCCTCATTACCTACTCTAATTCCTTTAATCTCTTTGTCTTCTCTTACTGCCAAAGCTAACATTTCTAAAACAATATTAAATAGTTATGGTGACAGTGGGCATCCTTGTTTTACTTCTGATCTTATTGCGATAGGGTCTAGTTTGTCCCCATTACATATGATGCTTGCTGGTGGTTTTAAATGTATGCTACTCATCAGTTTAAGGAAAAGCTCATTTATTTCTAAGCTCTCTAATTTTGTTGGATTTTATCAAATGCTTTTTCTACATCTATTGAGATAATCATATGATTTCTGTTAGTTTGGTTATTAGTATAGTTGATTATGCTGATGGTTGTCCTAATATTGAACCAGCCTTGTATTCCTGGTATAATATATACTTGGTATATATACTTGGTCATAGTGTATTATCTTGGGGATGATTTTCTGTAATCTTATTGCTTATATATTATTTAAGATATTTGCATCAATATTCATCAGGGAAATTAGGGAAATTCTCTGTTTTCTGGGCTAGATCCCCACGTTTGCAGTGGGTTACAATCTACCTTTCATAAAAGGTAGATCTGCCAAAGCACTTAACCATAATTAGGGCAGAGTGTTCCAGGAGCCTCAGATAGACTTCCCAGGTGCTTAGAATCTGCCATGCTCAGCTTTCTGCCCTGTCTCCTGTAGTTGTGTCTGGCAAACTGTCCAACCCCCTGCCTGACTGAAACAGACCTGCTCTAATGCTTTTCCAAGGTAACTTCTGTTAGGAATGTGTTATAGTCCAAATATCTGTGGGTTCTTCAACTTAATTGTAAGCCCAATTCATTAATCTTATTTTTCTCTACATTATGCAAGTAAGTATCTAGAGACATAAAATTACCCGGGTTATGCTTTGGCCATATCCCACAAATTATGCTATCTTGTCTCATTATTGTCATTCTCCTGAATGAAATTATTGATGGTATCTATTATTTGCTCTTTCACCCATTCATTCTTTAAAATTAGATTATTTCATTTACAATTAACTTTTGGTCTATTTTCTTCTGGCCTTATATGACATGTGAATTTTATTGCATCATGATCTGAAAAGGATGCATTTACCATTTCTGCTTTTCTGCATTTGATTTTGAGGTTTTTATGTCCTAACCCGTGGTCAATTTTTGTATAAGTTCCATGAACCCCTGAGAAAAAAAGTAAACTCCCTTCTGTGTCCATTCAATTTTCTCCAAAGATCTATCATACCTAACTTTTTCTAACATTTTGCTTACCTTCCTAACTTCTTTGTTATTTATTTTGTGGTTTGATTTATCTAATTCTAATAGAGCAAGTTTGAGATCCCCCACTCATATAGTTTTCCTATCTATTTCTTCTTGCATCTCTCTTAATTTCTCCTCTAGGAATTTGGATTCTATATGACTTGGTGCATATATGTTTAATATTGATAGTGCTTCATTATCTATGGTACCCTTTAGTAAAATGTAGTTTCCTTCCTTGTTTCTTTTAATTAGATGTATCTTTGGTTTTGATCTGACATAAGGATTGCTAACCCTGTTTTGTTTTTGTTTTTGTTTTTGTTTTTTTGTTCACCTGAAGCATAATAGATTCTGCTCTAGCCTTTCACCTTCATTCTGTATGTATCTGTATGTTTTGAATGTGTTTCTTGTAAACAAGATATTGTAGGATTCTGGCTTTTAATATAGTCTACTAATCCCTTCTGTTTTATGGGAGAGTTCATCCCATTCACATTCACAGTTACAATAACTAAATCTGTATTTCCTGCCATCTTATTTACCCAAAGTTATGTTTTTCTCTTTCCTTTCTTCTTTCTCCCTTCCCCTCTCCCCAGTATTTTGTTTTTGATGACCACTTACCTCAGTCTTTCCCCCGGTTAGAGCCTTTCCCCCTTTTTTAAACCTTTACCTAATTCTTCTATTTTCCCTTTTATTAGTATATCACTTTTTTTCCCCTCCTTTCCCTCCTACTTCCCTAAAAGAAAGGACACGTTTTTCTGTGAAAATAAATGTGTCTGATATACTCTTTTAGAGCCAAATCTGATGAGAGTTAGATTCTCACTATGCTCATCGCACTCCCTTCTTTCCCTCAATTATATTAGATTTTCTTTGTCTCTTAATGAGATTTTACCTTATTTTACCTCATTTTTTACTTTATTTTACCTCTTTTCCCCTCTTTTTCTAGTATGATAGCCCTTCCACCTCTAGTTTCTTTTTCATTTTTTTTCAAGTAAAATCAAATTATAGCTCCATTATTTAAGTATACCCATAGTAAAGATATAGTTCTCAAGAGTTTTTTTTTTTTTCCTTTTTTTATCTTTTTATGATTCTCTTGAGTTCTGTGTTTGGAGGTCAAATTTTTTGTTCAGATCTGGTCTTTTCATTAGAAATTGGTAAAATCCATTTTATCACTGAATTGTTTCTAGTAGTTTTTTAGTTGAGTCTCTAGGATTCTCTAAGTATACCATCATGTTATCTGCAAGAGTGATAATTTAGTTTCTTCATTACCTACTCTGATTCCTTTTATCTCTTTTTCTTCTCTTATTGCTAAAGCTAACCTTTCTAATACAGTATTAAATAGTAATGGTGACAGTGGGCAGCCTTGTTTCACTCCTGATCTTATTGGGAATGGTTTTAGTTTGTCTCCATTACATATGATGCTTGCTGATGGTTTTAAATAGATGCTACTGATCATTTTAAGGAAAAGCCCATTTATTCCTATACTCTCTAGTGTTTTTAATAGGAAAGGGTGTTGGATTTTGTCAAAGGCTTTTTCTGCATCTATTGAGATAATAATATGGTTTTTGTTAATTTGGTTATTAATATAATTAATTATGCTGATGGTTTTCCTAATATTGAACCAGCCCTGCATCCCTGGTATAAATCCTACTTGGTCATAGTGTACTATCCTGGGGATGACTTTCTGTAATCTCATTGCTAATATCTTATTTAAAATTTTTGCATCAATATTCATTAGGCAAATTGGTCTATAGTTTTCTTTCTCTGTTTTCACCCTACCTGGTTTAGCTATCAGCACCATATCAGTCTCAGAAGGAATTTGGTAGTATACCTTCTGTCCCTATTTTTTCAAATAGTTTGTATAGTATTGGAATTAATTGTTTTTTGAATGTTTGGTAGAATTCACATGTAAAACCATCTAGCCCTGGAGATTTTTTCTCAGGCAGTTGATTAATATCTTATTCTACTTCTTTTTCTAAAATGAGGCTATTTAAATAATTTATTTTCTCTTCTGTTAACTTGGGCAATCTACATTTTTGTAGATATTCCTCTATTTCATTTATATTATCAAATTTATTGGCCTTAATTTGGGCAAAGAAACTCCTAATTATTACTCTAATTTCCTCTTCATTGGAGAAAAGTTCTCCCTTATCATTTTTGAGACTAACAATTTGATTTTCCTCTTTCCTTTTTCTGATCCAATTAACTAAAGGATTATCTATTTTGTTGGTTTTTTCATAAAACCAACTCTTAGTTTTATTTATTAATTCAATAATTTTCTTATTTTTAATTTTATTAATCTCCCCTTTTATTTTCAGAATTTCCAATTTGGTATTTAATTGAGGGTTTTTAATTTGGTCTTTTTCTAGTTTTTTAAATTGTAACCCTAATTCATCGATCTTCTCTTTCTCTATTTTATGCAAATAAGCATCTAGAGATATAAAGTTACCCCTTATAACTGCTTTGGCCGTATCCCACAAATTTTGGTATGTTGTCTCATTATTGTCGTTCTCCTGGATGAAATTATCTATTGTATCTATAATTTGCTCTTTCACCCATTCATTCTTCAGGATTAGATTAGTTAATTTCCAATTAACTTTTGGTCTATTTTCTCCTGGCCTTATATTACATGTGAGTTTTATTGCATCATGATCTGAAAAGGATACATTTACTATTTATGCTTTTCTGCATTTGATTTTGAGGTTTTTATGCCCTAACACATGATCAATTTTTGCATAAATTCCATGAACCTTTGAGAAAAAAGTATACTCCCTTCTATCACCATTCAATTTCCTCCAGAGATCTGTCATACCTAACTTTTCTAGCATTTTGTTTACCTCCCTAACTTCTTTCTTATTTATTTTGTGGTTTGATTTATCTAATTCTGAGAGAGAAAGGTTGAGATCCCCCCACTAGTATAGTATTACTGTCTATTTCTCCTTGCATCTCTGTTAGTTTCTCCTCTAAGAATTTGGATGCTATACCACTTGGTGCATATATGTTTAGTATTGATACCGCTTCATTGTCTATGGTACCCTTTAGTAAAATATAGTTTCCTTCCTTATCTCTTTTAATTAGATCTATTTTTGCTTTTACTTGATCTTAGTTAAGGATTGCTACCCCTGCTTTTTTTTTGTTCACTTGAAGCATAAAAGATTCTGCTCCAGCCCTTTACCTTCACTCTGTATGTATCTCTACGTTTTAGATGTGTTTTTTGTAAACAACATATTGTAGGATTCTGGCTTTTAATCCAGTCCGCTATCCGTTTCCATTTTATGGGAGAGAGTTCATCCCATTCACATTCACAGTTAAAATGACTATATCTGTATTTCCTGCCATCTTATTCACCCAAAGTTATATTTTTCTCTTCTCTTTCCCCTTACTCCCTTCCCCTCTCCCCAGTATTTTGATTTTGATGACCACCTCCCTCTAACAGTCCTCCCCCCATTTAAAACCCTTCCTCTTTTTTACACCTTTCCCCTAATCCTTTTATTAATTTATCCCTTTCTTTTCCTCCTTTCCCTCCTACTTCCCTATATAGAGGGCCAAGTTTTTCCCTGAAATCAAATGTGGGCTTTTAGAGCCCAATCTAATGAGAGTAAGAATACTCATCACCCTCCCTTCTTTCCCTCAGTTATATTAGATTTTCTATGTCTCTTCATGAGACTTTTCCTTATTTTACCTCCTTTTTATTTTTACTTTATTTTACCTCCATTCCCCTCCCCCCTTTTTTTACAGTATGATGTACCTTCCACCTCTAATTTCTTTCCAATTATTATCAAAGTAAAATCAAATTATACCCCCATTCTTTAAGGATACCCCTAGCAAAGATATAGTTCTCAAGAGTTCTTTCCTTTTTACCTTTTTATGCTTCTCTAGAGTTCTGTGTTTGGAGGTCAAATTTTTTGTTCAGATCTGGTGTTTTCATTAGAAATAGGTGAAATTCTCCTGTATCATTGAATGACCATCCTCTTCCCTGGAAGATGATGCTCATTCTAGCTGGATAGCTTATTCTTGGCTGTAATCCAAGTTATGTTTCTCGGTATTTGAACTGTTTTTTTCTAGCAGCTTGTAATATCTTTTCCTTGGTGCGATAGTCCTGAAATTTGGCCACGATATTCCTTGGGGTTTTAATTTTGGGGTGCCTTTCAGGAAGTCATGGGTGAATTTTTTCAATGCCAACTTTGCCTTCTGATTCTAAAACATCAGGGCAATTCTCTTTCATGATTTCCTGGAAGATAGCATCAAGGTTCTTTTTTTTTCATTGTGACTTTCAGGGAGTCCAATAATCCTTAGATTGTCTCTCCTGGATCTGTTTTCCAAGTCAGTTGTTTTTCCTAGGAGATATTTCATATTTTCTTCTATTTTTTCTTTATTTTTTTCTTTTTGTTTGACTGATTCTTGAAGTCTTATTGAGTCATTCATTTCAATTTGTTCAATTTTAATTTTTAAGGTATTATTTCCTTCAGCTATCTTTTTAGCTCCTTTTGTAACTGGCCAATTGAATTTTTTGGTTCATTGCATTCTTTTTTTCCATTTTGGCAATTTTATTTTTCAGTGAATTGTTGTCTTTTTCCAATTCACTAATTTTATTTTTCAATGAATTGTTGTCTTTTACCAATTCACTATTTTTATTTTTTTGTGATTTGGTAACGTTTTCCAATTCACCAATTTTGTTTTTCAGTCAATTGTCTTTTTCCAATTCACTAATTTTGTTTTTCCGTGAATTGTTGTCTTTTTCCAATTCACCAGACTTATTTTCCAGTTTTTCACATCTCTGTTGCAGGGCGATATTTCCTTCTTGCACTGGTCTCAATTTATTTCCCCAATCTTATTCTAGCTCTCTTTTGAGATTCTTTATTCAATCTTCCAGGTAAGCCTTCTGAAAGGGAGACCAGCTTAAGTCCACCCCTGTGGCTTTATCTGGGATTGTTTTCAGAACCTCAGGATCTGGGGACTTCTCTAGTTTCTCTCCGTAAAAGCTGTCTAAGGTGAGAGCTCTCTTTTTCTTGCTCATGATTTTCAGCAGAGGTATCAGTCACCAGCAGGCAATCCTGCAGCAGCAGCAGCAGCAGCAGCAGTGATTTCAATTTGCCCTGGGGCAATTTGCTGAGTTGACTTCTGGTCTGGGGCTGATCTGGCTAGATCCACACTAGGACCACACTTTCAGCTTCTCTCAATCCACCCTTTATCAAAGGCAGACCTGCCAAAGCACCTGCCCGCAAGCATAGCAAAGTGGCCCAAGTGTCTCCCAGGGACTTCCTGACAGCTTAAAATCTTCTGGTCCTTCTCAGCCCCGTTCTTGCACCCTGGCTGCACCCTGGCGTCTGAGTGCTGGGAGCTGCTCGATCCCCTGCCAGTCTAAAATTGACCTCATAAGTTCTTTCAAAATAGATATTTGATAGAAGTGCGTTGTAGTCCAAGGGTTTGGTGGAGCCCTCACTCCAAAACCAATTCGGAGGCTCAATTTGTCTGGGTTTGAGGGAAGGTCTCAGGAGCTCACAGAGGACGCTGTCTGCAGTTTGCCATCTTGGCTCCTCCCCCAGGCATTATATCCTTCTTGCACTGATCTCAATTCATTTCCCCATTTTTCTTCTAACTCTCTTTTGAGATTTTTTTATGCAATATTCCAGGAAAGCCTTGTGAAATGGGGACCAGCTCATGTCTCCTTCTGTGGTTTCCTCTGGCATCGCTTTCCCTTTAGTTATTTCACGATCTGAGGTCTGCCCTTCTTTCTCTCCAGAAAAGCTGTCTATGGTTACAGCTCTCTTCTGTTTCTTACTCACATTTTAGAGCTTGAGGACTGATTAAAGCAGGGGACCTGCAGCTGCTTCAATTTGCCTTGGGGCACTTCATCTGGTTGACTTCTGGAGCTGCGCTGTCTGGGCTAGGTCCCTTGTTCTACCTTTTACTAAAGGCAGACCTGCCAAAGCACCTTCCTGCAACTAGAGCAATGTGGCCCATGTGTCTCCCAGGGACTTCCCAGGTGCTTAGAATCTGCCACACTCTATCCCAGCCCCAGCTTCCTGCCCTGGCTGTGTGCTGCTGTGTGAACTCCACAAACCACCTGATCCCCTGCTTGTCTGAAACAGGCCTGCTTCAGAGTTCTTCCAAGGTAACTTTTACTGGAAATGTGTTGTACTCCAAATATTTAGGGAAGCATTCACTCCAGAACCAGTTTAGGGGCTTAATCTGCTGTTGGTTTGAGAGAAGATCAGAGGAGCTCACAGAGAGTTGTGTAGGCACCCTGACATCTTGGCTCTATCCCCAAGGTTACTTTCAAAAGAAAGTAAGAGAACACTACCCTTCAATAATGTTGAAAATACAAAGACAAAATCTAGTAAAAAAATACACTTGATTGGAGGATATTTAAAAAAAAAACTCACACAAAATCATCAACATTTCTATATATTACTGACAAAGCCCATCAGCAAGAGAAAGAAAGAGAAATTTCAGTTAAAATTATTGTAGACAAAATAAACTACTTAGGGGTCTACCTGTCAAGACACAACCAAGAACTATATGAACACAAATACAAAACATTTTTCACACAAATAAAGTCAGATCTAAACAAGTGGAAAAAAATATCAATTGTACATGAATAGGCCAAGCTCATATAATAAAAATGATACTTCTGCCCAAATTGGTCTACTTGTTTAGTACCATACCAATCAAACTGCAAAACCTTATTTTATAGAACTAGGAAAAGTAATAGCAAAATTCATCTGAAAGAATAAAGGTCAAGAATATGAAGGGAATTAATGAAAAAAAAACAAAAGATGATGGCTTAGGAGTCCCAAACTTAAAACTATATTGTAAAACAGAAGTCATCTAAACTATTTGGCACTGGCTAAGAAATAGAATGGTGGATCAGAAGAAAAGTTTAGATACCCATAACACAATAATCAGGACTTTTGCAATCTTGTATTTGATAAACTTCCAACCTCCAGCTTTTGGAATAAGAACTCAGTGTTTGACAAAAATTGCTGAGAAAACTGAAAAATATTATGTCAGAAACTTGACATAGTCTTACATCTCATACCACATGCCAAAATAAGGTAAACATTAGTGCATGATTTGCACATAAAGGATGATGCCATAAAAAATTAAGAGAATAAGGGAGAATTTACCTATCAGATCTTTGGAAAAGGGAGGAATTTATTACCAAAGAAAAACTAGAGGACATTATCAAAGGAAAAATGGAGAACTTTGATACATTAAACTAAAAAGGTTTTGCACAAATGTTGGAAGCAACCCTTTTTGTAGTGGCAACAAACCAGAAACTGAGTGGATGCCCATCAGAGAATGGGCTGAATAAGTTATGGTATACGAATGTTATGGAGGATTATTGCCCTATAACAAACAATCAACAGTTTGATTTGATGCTAAGTGAAGTGAGTAAAACTAGATCATTTTGCATGGCAACAGCAATATTATGTGATGATGAATTCTGATGGACATGGCTTTTTGCAACAATGAGATGATTCAGATGAGTCCCAATGGTCTTCTGATGAAGGGAGCCATTTGCACCCAGAGAGAGGACTGTGAAGACTCAATACATATCACAATATGACATTTTCACTCTTTTTTGTTGTTTGCTTGCATTGTTTTCTTTATGAAAAGAAAGAAAGAAAGAAAGAAAGAAAGAAAGAAAGAAAGAAAGAAAGAAAGAAAGAAAGAAAAAGAAAGAAAGAAAGAAAGAAAGAAAGAAAGAAAGAAAGAAAGAAAGAAAGAAAGAAAGAGAGAAAGAGAGAGAGAGAGAAAGAAAGAAAGAAAGAAAGAAAGAGAAAGAAAGAAAGAAAGAAAGAAAGAAAGAAAGAAAGAAAGAAAGAAAGAAAGAAAGAAAGAAAGAAAAGAAAGAAGGAAGGAAGGAAGGAAGGAAGAAAGGAAGAAAGGAAGGAAAGAAGGAAGGAAGAAAGGAAGGAAGGAAGAAACATACTTGGGCCATGAATATAGAGAATTGGGGAAGTGAGATTGCAAGAGGTGTAGAAGAAGGAAGACATTGACTGAGTTTATATTCTTGCTTTGCTATATCTTGTCAAAATTCCTATATTTAGATTGAAGCCTCAAAATTGAATTTTTCATTGAAATAATCACATTTTACTGCATAAAATCTGTCTTCTGTTTTTATATATAATAAAGAATATGACTGTGTATTCATGTGTTTGGAAATCAGTTAGCAGCAATGCAATGACAAGTTAATGACTATTTAACCTCAAGGATTATAAATCAAAATGTTTTTTAATTAGACAAAGCTGCTTAATGAAAGCAAGGCAAAAAAGGCATTGGCACATGTAGGACACAAATCATAGAGGAATGTTATACACTGAGGCTTGAATAGTAAATTTATAAGCTTCAGATATTTTTTGAGAGGAACAATTCATTTTAACCCAGTCAAAATGAGAGAAGGTGAGAAGTGAATAAGCAGAAATGTACCCACTATCTAGAACACTGGGCTTTCTTCTGGGCAAAATATCATGTAGAAACATTAAGAAACTAGAGTTCATCTATAGCAATGGCTGATGCTAGGGAGAAAGTCAGAAAAAATCACATGAATATAAGTTAAAAAGTTTAAGGTTATTTTGGACAACTAGATGTTGCAGTGGGCAGTTGGGTGGCACAGTAGGTACAGCGCAGAACCTGGGAGTCAGGAAGACTCAGTTTCCTAAGTTCAAATCTGGCACCAGACATATACTAGCTGTGTAACCCTTAACTTTGTTTGCTTCACTTTTTTTCTGTGTAAAATTAGCTAGAAAAGGAAATGGTAAATTTATTCCAGTATCATTTCCAAGAAAATCCTACATGGGAATATGCAGAGTCAGAGACTGAATAACAAGGATATTTAGCTTGGAAAAGATAACACTTAAGGGAGAGATGAGAGTCATGTTTAAAAAATTGTCATATAGGAAAGAAAACCTAAAAAAATCATATTAGTTCCTAAACATTTGGTAGAATACATCAAAAACTATATTCTTTTATTGGAAACTGCTCTTGTAAATAAATTACTTAACGTTTCTATTTTAGTAACTTATGATGCTTTATTCAAGATGTCTTCCAGGGCTGCTATTCTATGGGTTGATTGAATAAGCCAACTGAATGCAAATACTTAACTTCTAGCAGTTCAATTAATCTAAAAAGGCTTCCAGTATGGCCCCTGAAAATCATTTATACCTGTCTCATCTGAGGATGAGTTAGGTTGGAGAGTTTAAAAACACTGTTCTATATGTGATTTTTTTTAGCCTTTGTGCATACATGAAAACTAAAACTTCTTTCTTTTTTTGTTATGGAGGCATAGCCAAGTTCCAGATTCTTATGTGCACAGAGGGAAAACTGAATCATGATCCAAATTTATCTAATGTGAAAATCCAATGTTGTACTTGTTTTTATAAACCAGGTCATGGTTTATGATTGTTATTCATTTTTTTAAAGACACAGTTTTAATTTTTTATATTCTTTTTTTAATTGAAGCTTTTTATTCACAAAACATATGAAGCATAATTTTTATTAAAGCTTTTTAATTTTCAAAAGTTATGCATGAATAATTTTTCAACATGAGACTTTGCAAATCTCGGTATGCCAATTTTTCTCCCCCTTCTCCCCCCTCCAACCCCTAGATAGCAAGTAATCCAATATAGGTTAAACATGGTAAAAATATGTTAAGTCCAAAATATGGACACATATTTATACAATTATCTTGTCACACCATAAAAATCAAATCAAACTAGTAAAAAATCAAAGAGAGAGAAGCAAAATAAAATGCAAGCAAACAACAACATAAAGAATGACAATGCAATATTTTGAATCACACTTAGTTTCTGCAGTCCTCTCTCTGGATGTAGATGACTCTCTTCATTGCTAAAAATTGAACTTGTTTTGGATTATCTCATTGTTGAAGAGAGCCACATCCATCAGAATTGATCTTCATATAATCTTGTTGCCGTGTATAATAATTTCCTGGTTCTGCTCATTTCACTCAGC
>JAJPUD010008678.1:11200-82502 GCA_023553655.1 Myrmecobius fasciatus | reverse complement strand
CGCCCCACATGCTTCTCTCCCTAATGGCTGTTTTAACTGTAGCTCTTTGATACAATTAATTATTGCCATGCTTTGTTCTTTGATCCACTCATTATTTAGGAATTCATAGTGAAGCTTCAATTTGGGTCTGTTTTTTAAGTGCTCTTTGAACTGATTGCTAATTTTTAATGTGTAATGATTTATAATGAAGGTGTTTGTCATTCTTGCCTTTTCCCTTGCGGTTGCAATATTTTTGTAACACTAGTAAGTGGTTATTTAAAAGAAGTAGATACAAAAAAATAAAAATCTTTTAAAAGTCAAATTTAGGAATTTTAGTCTTTTTGCTTTAGTTTCTCTAGCAGTTTCTTCAGCTTTATATTTTCCATTTTGTTTATATTTCTAAAAGAATTATTTAATACTGAAGGAGGGATATTGAAATCTCCTGTCATTATTGTATTATTCTCTATGTTTTCTTATAATTCAATTAATTTTTATTTTATTAATTTAGATGGTAAGGCATTTGGAGCATTTAAGCTCAATATTAGTTTTGATTTATTTTTTTATGGTTTCCTTTACCATAATATTTTACTATTTAGCATAATATTTTACTATTATTTTTATTTGTTTATTTACTTTTTATTTTTACTAAAATTTACTTTATTTATTTATTACTTTTATTTATTTACTATTTTAACTATTTTTTTTATTTTGCTATAATTGATGGCTTGAATGCAACCTCTGCTTTTTGGGATTCACCTGATACATAATACTTTTTAAACATTCCTTTACTTTTATTTTATATATGTCTTTTTTTTGTTGGATTTCTTTTCTTTTTCTTTTCTTTTTTTTCTTTCTTTCTTTCTTTTTTTTTTTTTTTACTGAGGCAATTGGGGTTAAGTGATTTGCCCAGGATCACACAGCTAGGAAGTGTTGAGTGTCTGAGAACACATTTGAACTCAGGTCTTCCTGACTTCAAGGCTGGTGCTCTATCTGCTGTACCACCTAGCAGCCCCTTATCTGTTTGGATTTCTTATATGCAATAGATTATGTGGGAGATTATACACACACACATCCACACACATAATCTGTCACTTTTTTTTCATTTTATTGGATTATTTGATCTACTCACATTTAACATTGTGAGGATTAACTTTACATTTTCTTCCTTTTGTTTCTTATATGGTTTTTCTTCCATATTTAGATATCTCTCTCCTCTTGTATAAGCAAAATACTTATGTCTCTTCAGTTCTTTTAGTTTAATCTACTTTAAGGCAACTATATTCTCACTGGTTTTCTTTCTCTCATCTTTACATCTCCACCTATTTGTTACCTATTCCCCAAATTTTGTTTAAAGAATTAGTTATTTTTCTTTCTCTTTTCTCTTTAAAAATTATCCACTCCACCCCTCCATGTGAAATAAGATAGAAACATCCTTCTATTTTTATGTTCTTTCAACATGTTTTATTCTTTAAGTTATGTCATTCTTTTAATTATCATCATTTTTTTTCTATTCTGGACTTTTATTCCTTAATTCATTCCTCCAATGCTTATTTAATTCCTCTTTAGTCTCTATATCTCTAGTTTCTGAACTACCTATTCTGAGTTCCCTCTTCTAAACAGTTTGTTATTGGCTTACAGACATCACCCTAACTCCCTTCGATCTTAGAAATATCAATTTCTGTAGTCAATGGCAAGAATATTGTTCAAAGGAGGAATTTTCTAATTTTTCTAAAAATACAGTTCTTTTATTCCAGGTGGTCATTCCACCAAATAAGAATAGATTACTATAAAGCTATTAATGTACCTAACACCTTAAAAAAGCAGAGAGATACTTATCTATAGTAAAATCCTTCCATAATCTCAGCACATTCTGATCTCTACTCTGTGTCCCTTTAGAGATATCTATTGACAAGAACACTTCATACTTACTGATAAACCACTTTGTAATTCTTTTAAATGATCATATACGTTGATGTCATTTCAAGGGCTAAATGCATTTGTGAATCTGATGAAATTAATTCCTTTCTGCCTACTTGGTTTCTGGTATTGCCACAAACCTTGCTTTAAGGACTGCACATTTCCTACTGATAATCCTCTGAAGCACAATATTTAAAATATAAAAAAAAATGACTATTCAAAAAGAATGGTTGAAGCAAATTGTTTTCTCAGAACATGGATGCTTTAAAACCCACAAAATTGTTTTCTATAATAATTTAGGTTTGACAAATGTTCCTTTAAGAAACATTTTTAAAAATTGCTTCCTGTATGCAGAGTACATTCCTAGGGCCTGGAAGAGATACAAAGATAAGATCAAATCAGGATTTGTCCTTTTGAACTTCACAATTGAGTAGGGGGATCAAAGAACAAAGATAACTAGTATATAAAGCATCCTATAATTAAGATTAGAGAGTATCAAAACAAAGTGCTAAATTCAATGCAATAGGGAAGATTGTTTTTAATGTGGGGCTGTAAGAAGAGAGGATGGGTACAACAAAAAAAGTGTTGGAATGATAATGGGGACAACAATCTTTTGTAGACTAGGGGAGGGGATGGAATCAAGGGCACAAACTAAGGATCTGGATTTGGCAAGAAAGAAAATCACCTCTTCATTTGAAGCTATTGTTGTTAACTGTTTTTTCTTCTGGAAGAGGATCATGACATAAGGAAGTTGATGCCATGATGTGCAAGTAAATTGGATTTTAGGTGAGATAGGGCTATGCAAAGAGACCAATTTTACTCTTTCCTCTGCATCCATCTGGGTCTAGTGGCAAGCTGCAGATCAGGATGATTAGAGATAATCCCAGATGCAATGGGAGACTTTGGCCTTTTTAAGCGAAGATCTTTCCTATGTCTTGGTTTGTCTGAGGTAATATCCATTCAGTGATTAAAACTAGATAAGAAATGAGGTAAAGAATGACCTCTTTTACCTGGTTAGGAAAAAAATCTTTCTGGGAGGAAAAGACAATCAGAATTTCTGATCAAATCAGAAACAATTGCTTTTTACACTTATTGTGAGCCATCATAGTCCAAACCATGACCAAATGAGACTTGGGCTGGGACCTATTGTTAGCCAATCAATGAAAGTCAGAGTGATTTGGGTTAAAGGCAAGGTCTTTAAACAAAGAATCTAATCTGTAAATCTCAGATATCTTGCGGGCTTTCAATGATCAAAATGTATCTTCCTTTTGACAGAGTACCAGTTAGGTGGTACTTTGGCTAGAGCACCAGTTCTGGAGACAGGAGGACCTGGGTTCACATCTGACCTCATACACTTACTAGTTGTATGACTGTGAGCCAGTTATTAAACCCCAATTGCCTCTTTAAAAAGTTCATTTGAAGCTGGAGTAAATAGAATAATAGTGAGGTAAGATATCTGAATCATGTGGAGATGAGAAAGAAAGGAGAGAGTTCCTGGAGAATGTTTTTTTCCCTCCCCCCCCAGAGGAAATATATAGCCAGATCTTCAGCAAAGTGTGAAGAGAAAATACCATGGGAAGCTTGAATGCAGGCACATAAGTTAGAAATTTGTATAGTAGGGAGCCATTGAAGATAGTTTCCCACTCTTAACAGCTATCTGAATATACCCCCAAATCCAACAATTTTTTAAAGCAATGTTAGAATCATAGAGTGTTCAAATTGGAAAAAATGATGATAGTAATTCAAATCCCTCTTGAAGAAACTTAGATCTAGAGAATTTTTGTGATTTGCCCAAGGTCATATGATTAATAAATGTTACGATAGGATCTAAAATTCATGCCTTTGAGCTTCCAGTACAGCGTCATTTCCACTCTTCACTAAGTGGCAACATGAATGGAGCATTAGACCCAGAGTAAGGAAGACTTGAGTTCAAACACAACCCCAAATATTTATCAGATGAATGATCTCTGGAGAGTCATTTAACTTCCATCTGCCTCAGTTTTCTCATCTGTAATATGCTGATAATAATCCCAGAGTCATTGTGAGAATCAAATGAGAGAATATAAAATGCATTAAAAACCTTAAAGCACTATGCAAATGCTAGCTATTAATAGTAATGATAAAGAGCATGATGATTCTACATAACTGGCTAAAAGTTAGGTTAAAACATAAGAAAAATAAAAATGTTAAGTACTATTTGGACTTTTGAAAGAAAAGCATGTCTTTTAGTAATTAAGACAATTAGAATAGAAAATATCATTACCCAATATAGGGCAATAAGAAACTTCTGGATTGTTAGGAGGAATTGGATTCAAATCCCACCTCTGATCCTTATTAACTGTGTTACCATTAGCAAGTTATAATTTCTTTAAGCCCCTGTTTCTTTAAATGTAAAATGGGGATTATTACATAATATTTAGAGTGCCTATTTTACATGACTCCCAATGAAATTATATATATATATATAACTTTGCAAATCAAAGCATCACGTTATTATTTTTGTTGTTGTAACCTTAGAATACAACATTGCTGGACCCTGCTTTTACTTTTCCTGAGTTATGGGAGCTCCTGGATTTTGGCACTGTTGCTAGATATCACAGGCAACAGCAACACCGTCTCCCTTGCGGCTGGACAGTGAAGAGCTTTCCCTGAATCTTGAGTTCCAGAGATGACTCAAAGCAACCCCCCAAAAAAGGCAAACCTAATCTATCCATCTGATTTTATCAATGTAATTCATCCTTTTGGCTGATACTCTGGGCTTATTCCCCAGTAGTAAGCAAATTCCTACCCTTTTCTACTTTTGTCTCACAATGATAATGAAGCCTCTCTGCAATCCAGTGACCCATCTGACTACCCAGCTGCCTCATAGGGCTCAATGGCCTTTCCAAACTTTGCTGTCCACTCCTTCATTCACATCCACCTCAATCTTACCACTTCACCTAGTGTCCATTCCACATGTGGTCATCCCTCTCTGTTTGCCCATTGGAATCTATATTTTAGGACTTTCTTTCCCTTTTGACCTCTTTCTCTTTTGTTCCTTCGCTTTTCTGACATTCACGAAATCTGGTCTTTCCTAGATAATGCTGAATCCTTGGCCATACTTTCCAGGCATGGTTTCACATTCACTCATACCATTCTGACTCAATGGTCCTGTTAGGAGAGTCAGAATACTCCCTGCTTCTCCCTGTCACTTCTACATTCTTGCTCTACAGCTTCCATTCAGCAACCTCTTCTCTTCTGAGAGTGGTACTGACTACAAATATCTTCAAGGTATTTTTTTTTTCATTTCCTTAAATGTGCACTGTAATAGGAGATGGCCAATTGTAGAATTAAATGATGTTGCTTGTCAACTTTGGATTTATAAGACTAACTGTTTGAACTCCTTCATTTGCCTTTTCAGGGAGAACCTAAGAATCACCTTCCTATTTAATAGTAAATTCCATTTGTATTCTGGTATCATCCATAGTAAGAAGGTCAGGATGGATATGATTCACTTCCTCCACATGTATGTTTATTTTCTGGGCACTGGGTCAAGGATCTCACAAGATCTGTATATTATAGACAATTGTTAATGTTACTGGTTTTGCTGCATTTCTTAATTTCCTCTGCCCCCTACTACTTCTATAGCACTCTTCCACTATCACTAAAGAAATGGAAGGGGGTTACATAGGATTGAGACCCATTATTATTATTATTAATTTTCTTTTATTTCAAGGCATGGCTGAGTTTATCCCAATGAGTCTATCACTGAGGAACTAATCTTCTAGTGTTAATGAGCATCTCTGTATTTATCCAGGCTGGTCTTAGAATCTGGAGCTATTTCTCAGAAAAGATGAGCCATTTGATTAGGACTCTGGAGGAGAAATAATCTTGTTAAGTAGAAAAGGGTACTGAAAATTCTAGGACAATAAAATATTTATACTCTATTAGCAGGCTTTATGTAACATAATACTTTAATATTCTCTTTAATTTGAGTAATTTTTAAATTAAATGCTGACATCAATTGCAATTCTAATTTCTTGAAAACTATAGATGAAATAACAAAATTACTTTGTTTTTAAAAATCTGCTAAAAGCAACTTCATCACAAATATGAACATGTGTAGAAATCAATATCATAGAATAAAAAGGAAGACAAAAATCATTACTTAAAATTCAAAATGGACAAAAAGAATAGAGACTAGGTTTGTGGTTCCATTAGTCTAAGGAACTAGGAGATGATGGAACTCCCTTTACCCAGAAAAAATTGGCATTTTATCTTCAACTTATCTTCTTAAAGAATTGCTTAGATCAATGAGAGATAAATCGACTTGCCTGAGGCCATATAGCCCACCAGTTTGCATTTCTTATATAGGACTCATTTATGTCTCTTGTAATTCAACATCTGTGTTCTACTTTGGTATTTACACTTGATCAGTATCTTCAAGTATCTTTCCTCCTCTGAAAAGCAGAGCAAAGAATTTAGAAATCCTCCATGTAGAGATGGTTCGCTTCTCTTCTTTTTCTTCATTTCTTACCATTTTGCACTCTTAAGACTCCACCTTTCCCAAGAGTAGATACTTCTTCCCTACCCTCCTTTTTTTTAAGTGTGTTATCTGCTTTCATTAGATTGTAAGTTATTTGAAGGTAGGGGGTCTATTTTTCTTTCTTTCTTCTTTTTCTGAGGCAATTGAAGTTGAATGACTGACCTAGGATCACACAGCTAGGAAATGTTAAGTATCTGAGGTCAGATTTGAACTCAGGTCCTCCTGACTTCAGGGCTGGAGCTCTATCCACTGCACCACCTAGCTGCCACCTATTTTTCTTTTTTTATAGTTTATAGTTTATATTTTTATATTTGGATCCCCAGGATTTATGATAGTGTGTGACCCTTAAGTAGGCTCTTAATAAATATTTATTTACTATATCAAAGGCCTCAATCTGTTTGATTCTTAAATCAGTTATTTGTAAACTATGACATGCTGCTTCTCTAAAAGAGATAAGTTTCCGACTTCCGGAGCCAAGATGGCGGAGTGAAGATGTGACTCTCTGTGTCTTCCTCTGACCTTCTCTCAAATCAACAATGAAATAAGTCTCTGAACTGATATCCAAGTCAATGAATCCAGAAATATTTGGACTAAGAAACTCCACTTGCAGTTACCTCTGAAGAACTTCATAGCAGGTCTGTTTCAGTCGGGCAGCAGGGTAAGTAGTTTGCTTGGTGCAACTCCCAGAACTGAGGGCAGAGAATTGGGTGGGACTTAGCTCAGCGTGGCAGAAACTCCAAACTCCAAACTCCAAACTCCAAACACCTGGGGAGTATCTGAGGCACTCGGGACACTCTGCCCTGATTGGGAGCAGGTGTTCTGGAAGATTTGCCTTTTATAAGGAGTAAATCGGGCAAAGTCCTAGCCCTTCCTGCCCAGCACCAGAAGTTAATTAGTGGAATTGCCCCAGGGCAAACTACCGCAGCCTCCGCTTCACTAGCCTTAAACAGACCCCCACGCTGTCTAAAAAATGAGTAAGAAGCAGAAGAGAGCTCTCACCATAGACAGCTTTTACAGAAAGAAAGAAGGGCAGACCACAGATCCTGAGGTTCCTATAGGCAAAGCAACTCCAGAGGAAGCCATCAAGGGAGATACAACTTGGTCCCCCTTTCACAAGGCCTTCCTGGAAGATTGCATAAAGAATCTCAAAAGAGAGCTGGATGATAAATGGGAAAATAAAATGAGATCAGTGCAAGAAGGATACGATGCCCTGCAAAAGAGATATGAAAAAGACACCAATTTATTGAAAAACAAAATTGGTGAATTGGTAATAGACAACAATGCACTGAAAAATAAAATTAGTGAAGTGGAAAAAGAGTGCAATGAACAAAAAAATTCAATTGGCCAGTTACAAAAGGAGCTAAAAAAGGTAACTGAAGAAAACGACACTTTAAAAATAAGAATTGAACAAATGCAAATGAATGACTCAATAATACTTCAAGAATCAGTCAAACAAAAACAAAAAAAATGAAAAAATAGAAGAAAACATGAAATATCTCCTAGGAAAAACAACTGACTTGGAAAACAGATCTAGGAGAGACAATCTAAGGATTATTGAACTTCCTGAAAGCCATGATGAAAAAAAGAATCGAAACACTACCTTCCAGGAAATCCTGAAAGAAAACTGCCTTGAGGTTGTAGAATCAGAAGGCAAAATCACCACTGAAAGAATTCACCAATCACCTCCTGAAAGAGACCCCAAAATTAAAACCCCAAGGAATATCGTGGCTAAATTTCAGGACTAATGCACCAAGGAAAAGATTTTGCTAGCAGCTAGAAAGAAACAATTCAAATACCAAGGAACTGTAATTAGAATCACACACAATCTGTCAGCCTCCACACTAAAGGATCTAAGGGCCTGGAACCAGATATTCTGAAAAGGCAAGTGAACTTAACTTATAACCAAGAATAACCTATCCAGCTAGAATGAGCATTATTCTCCAGGGAAGAAGATGGTCATTTAATGATACAGGTGAATTTCACCTATTTCTAATGAAAAGACCAGATCTGAACAAAAAAAATTGACCTCTAAACACAGAACTCAAAAGAAACATAAAAAAGTAAAAAGGAAAGGACTCTTGAGAACTATATTTCTACTATGGGTATACTTAAATAATGGGGTATAATTTGATATTACTTTGATAATATGAAAAAGAAACTAGAGGTGGAAAGGCTATCATACTGGGAAAAAGAGGGAAAAGGTGGTAAAATAAGGTTAAAAAAAGAGGTAAAAGTAAGGTAAAATCTAATGAAGAGGCAAAGAAAACCTAATATAATTGAGGGAAAGAAGGGAGGGAGATGAGGTTTGTATAAATCTTACTCTCATCAGATTGAGCTCTAAAAGAGTATATCAAAGAAATAGAGTAGTGGATCAGTGGAATAGATTAGGTTCACAGGACAAAATACTCAATGACAATAGTAATCTAGTGTTTGATAAACCCAAAGACCCCAGTTTTGGGGATAAAAACTCACTATTTGACAAAAACTGCTGAGATAATTGGAAACTAGTATGGAAGAAATTAGGCATTGACCCACACCTAACACCATATACCAAGATAAGGTCAAAATGGATTCATGATCTAGGCATAAAGAATGATATTATAAACAAAGTAGAACAGTGTAGGATGGTTTACCTCTCAGACCTTTGGAGGGGGAAGGAATTTGTGACCAAAGAAGAACTAGAGGTCATCATTAATCACAAAATAGATAAGTTTGACTATATCAAGTTAAAAAGTTTTTGTACAAACAAAATGAATGCAGACAAGATTAGAAGGGTAGCAGTAAACTGGGAAAATATTTTTACATCCAAAGGTTCTGATAAAGGCCTCATTTCTAAAATATATTGAGAATTGACTCAAATATATAAGAATTCAAGCCATTCTCCAATTGATAAATGGTCAAAAGATATGAACAGACAATTTTCAGATGAAGAAATTGAAACTATTTCCAGTCACATGAGGAGGTGCTCCAGGTCACTGTTGATCAGAGAGATGCAAGTTGAGACAGCTCTGGGATACCACTACACACCTGTCGGATTGGCTAAAATGACAGGAAATGATAATGATGACTGTTGGAGGGGGTGTGGGAAAACTGGGACACTGGTGCATTGTTGGTGGAGCTGTGGGCGGATCCAGCCATTCTGGAGAGCAATTTGGAGCTATGCTCAAGGGGTTATCAAACTGTGCATTCCCTTTGACCCAGCGGTGTTTCTGCTGGGCCTATATCCCAGAAAGATTTTGGAGGAGGGAAGGGGACCCACGTGTGCAAAGGTGTTTGTGGCAGCCCTTTTTGTGGTGGCAAGAGTCTGGGGATTGAAGGGATGCCCATCAGTTGGAGAATGGCTGAGTAAATTGTGGTATGTGAATGTTGTGGAATGTTATTGTTCTGTAGGAGATGACCAGCGGGAGGATTTCAGAGAGGATTGGGGGGACTTGAATGAACTGATGCTGGGTGGGATCAGCAGAACTAGGAGAACATTGTACACAGCAACGGGACTATGTGATGATCAATTTTGATGGACGTGGTTCTCTTCAGCAGTGATGTTATTCAAGCCAGTTCTTCGGCGATGAAGATAGTCATGTACATCCGGAGGGAGGCCTGTGGGAACTGGGTGTGAACTACAACACAGCATTTTGACACTTTCTGTGAGTATTTCCATGCATTTTGTTTTCCTTCTTAGGTTGTTTTTTTCTTCTTCTCTTTCTAGATCTGGTGTTTCTTGTGCAGTGAGATAACTGTATAGATATGTATACATGTATGGTATTTGTCATATAATTTGTCCTATTTAGCATGTATTAGATTACCTGTGATCTAGGTGTGGGGGGTGGGGGGAAGGAGGGGAAAAGCTCGGGAAAAAAAAGTTTTTGCAAAGGTCAATGTTGAAAAATCACTCATATGTTTTTGTAAATAAAAAGCTTTATATATATATAAAAAAAAAGAGTATATCAGACACATTTGGTTTCACAGAGAAACTCCTCCTTCCTTACAGGGAAGTGGGAGGGAAAGGAGGAAAAGAAAGGGATAGACTAAGAGAAGGGAAAATAAAAGAATCAGGGGAAAGGATTAAAAGAGGGGAAGAGGCTCTAAAGGGGGATGACTGTTTGGGGAAGGGGGTCATCAAAAGCAAAATACTGAGGAGGGGGGAAGGGAGAAAGGGAAAAGGAAAGGAAAAATATAACTTGGGTAAATAAGATGGCAGGAAATACAGAATTAGTTATTCTAACTGTGAATGTGAATGGGATGAACTCTCCCATAAAGAGGAAGCAGATAGCAGACTGGATTAAAAACCAGAATCCAACAATATATTGTCTACAAGAAACACATCTAAAGCATAGTGACACATATAGTGTGAAGGTAAAAGGCTGGAGCAGAACCTATTATGCTTCAGGTGAACAAAGAGATAAGTTTCCTTTAAATTCAAGTAGAATAATTTGCCCTTCTGGATCACCATCATATTATGTATCCTGGTTTGTAAAACTAATATATTTATTGAGTTTCTTGTTATTGACTTAAATATAGTGGAAAGCAGCAGTGAGAAATCCTTTCACAATGCAATTCCATTTTTTCCAGACATTTTATTTAGGAGTTACAATCTTGAAACTACTTCAGACTTTGGTTCTATAGGACTATATATGATATTTTATATTACTTGAGTTCAGAATGACAAGTTCTTTACCTTGAATTTAATTTATTTTAATGGATTTGAGATTTTCTTTATTCTTTTCTAGCTTTGTAAAGTGTGTTATTTATTTTGCCTCCTCTAAATTTACAAGTCTCCTTATGATCTCAATACATTGATCATCATATATACATACATTATGAATACTTTTTTAAAGAAAGTATGAAGACTTAGAAGCAAGAAAAAGGACCCTAGGAGATGTTGTAGGCAGCAGAAACGTGTGATCACTTGAGTTTGGCATTCAATGCCTCCATAGTTCCTCAGTTGCTGGGCTACTCCCAGCTGGGCAGTGCCTTTACTTACCCAGTCACCTCTACGACTCTTCAGATGTCTCTGGATACCACAGCAAGGCAGTCAGTCATCACACCCAAGGAAAGCAGTTCAAGCAGGCTTTATCTGGTACAGCTCATGATGGTCTCCTTTCTTTCCCCTTCTCCCTCCTTATATTCTCTCCCTGCCACCTCTCTTGCCTCCTGGAACCATGTGCCTCAGCAACAAGTTCTCCATAGGAAGGGGAGTGCTTACCCCATTACTTACAGAAACGTACTCAATGCCTTTAGTCGCATGAACTGCTTATTATCAGGAACATGTTGATGCATGTCAGCAGAATATAACCCAAATAGTAGACTTCCTGCCATCTAGGGGAGAGGTGGGGGCTAGGAGGGAAAAAATTGTAAAGGAAAGCTTTGCAAGGGTCAGTGTTGAAAAATTACCCATACATATGTTTTGCAAATAAAAAGCATTAATAAAATGAAAAAAAGAATTAAAATAAATAAATTTAAAAATTTAACGAGAAAAAAAAAGAATATATGCCCAGGTGCCTCGACCACATCCTGGAGATGCACTTTGCTAAACTCAACCACATCCTGGAGATGCACTTTGCTAAATTCCACCGCATCCTGGAGACGCAGGTTGCTACACTTGACCGCATCCTGGAGGCGCAGGTTGCTACACTCAACCGCATCCTGGAGGCGCAGGTTGCTACACTCGACCGCATCCTGGAGACGCAGGTTGCTACACTTGACCGCATCCTGGAGGCACAGGTTGCTACACTCGACCTCATCCTGGAGATGCAGGTTGTTAAACTTGACCGCATACTGGAGGCGCAGGTTGCTACACTGACTGCATCCTGGAGAAGCAGGTGGCTAAACTCTACCGCATCCTGGAGACGCAGGTTGCTACACTCGACTGCATCCTGGAGACGTAGGTTGCTACACTCCACCACATCCTGGAGGCGCAGGTTGCTACACTCGACAGCATCCTGGAGACGCAGGTTGTTAAACTCGACCGCATCCTGGAGATGCAGGTTGCTACACTGACTGCATCCTGGAGAAGCAGGTTGCTAAACTCTACCGCATCCTGGAGACGCAGGTTGCTACACTCCACTGCATCCTGGAGACGCAGGTTGCTACACTCGACTGCATCCTGGAGAAGCTGGTTGCTTAACTCCATCACATCCTGGAGATGGCAAGTTTCTAAAACAATATGGTCCAGCGGTCAAGGAATGGGGCGAGGTTTCTGGTGGGGCTCAAGGTTCAGGGCCTAACAACTCAGGTCCTCCTGACTTCAGGTCTGGTTCTCTAACCACTGTGCCTACTTTGGTACGTACTTTCTGTTTAATCGGGGAGTGTTTATCTCCAAGGGATAACATCAGGTCAGCCTTAAGTTCTATTACAATGTTATATAGCAAATGCAATAACAAGCACAGTATGCAAGGAAGACAAAGTAAAATGAATAGAACTAATAGGCCAAAGGGGAGAATGGACATTTCCCATTGAGACCATCCTGAGGTGTGTTGCTTTATCCACTTAAGAAAATCATCTGATGCATCAGGAGGAAGGCCTCAGTGGGGGGGCACCAGGGACAATGCAGCCAGTGTGGTGATTAGTTTTCAGCATCTTTGTTTTCTGTGTCTGTTTCCAAGACCGCCTTCTTCTTTTCCTGAACCTCCTCTCCTGGTCCCACCAAGCATAACCGTTGGGTTGGGATCCACCTGCCGGAAGCGGCATCGACTTCATCTGGAATGACAAAAGCATACCCGGGACCCCACACTCTTACCCTTCCCGGGCCCTCCCATAATCCTAGGGAGATTTTCCACACTACATGGGCTCCTGTCATATGTACCTGAAGTGTGCCATGGGTAGAGGGTGTCCTAAAGTAGTGGGAAAATCACATGGCAGGTGTTAATTCTGATTTTGAAAATTGGAGAAAATTGAGTGTGTAGCATACTTTATCTAAGTCTACTTGAGAGGGTCATCAGTTAGATTTAGACCCCACTTCTTCCCCTTTCTGTTTAATGAGCAGGGTTTTTTATCATCCTGTTAGCCTGTTCAACAATAGCCTGGCCAGTAGGATTATAGGTAGTATGGATGATGGAGAACTCCTTGAGAAAGGAGGAGAAAGCTTTAGAAGTATATGCAGGGCCATTTATGAGTTTTCAGTTCCTTTGGGGGGGGCAGAGAGAGTAATACAATGAAGCATGTGAGCAATAACATGCTATGCAGCTTCAGCAGGTTGTACATGCGCCCATAAAAAGCCTGAGTCATGGGCCACTGATCCACCCAGATAGGCTGATTGGTGTTCCATTGTAAGGGTGGAATATTGGCTACCATTACAGCTGCCCCTATCCATTTTTTGGGGGAGGTAGTGACAAGGGAGACTCCCAAGGCCTTTAGAATGTCCCTTTCCCACAAGGTGGTGCTCAGGCCTTCCAAAACAAGAGGTTTGAAAATGCCCTGGTGGCCATCAGCTTCCCACCTTAAGGGCCAGGTGGCCTGGGAGGCAGTTCTGGAGCCTCCTAGTCCTGTGACTGTGATACCTGGTTGGAAATTGGCCAATGAGGAGGCCAGTCTAAAAGATGAATCACTGACGTATCTGCCCTAATGTCCAGCATACCATCCATCCATATAGTAAACATGGGCTTTTCATAGTCTGTATGCTGATAAAAATCTATCTCATGATTATTCTCTACTGCAATCGCCTTTGCTATTCTTTGACCTCAAGCAGGTCAGGATGAGCATGTGGGTTGGTGATTATAATCTGAGTACTTTTCAGCGGAAGTACTATTGCGTGAACAATGCATGGGGAGAAATTGTGGAGCCCTACTATTAAGCTTGGGATGCCACCAGAATCCACTTCAATGGGCACCGTGGTCCATGGTTCAACCTGTATTCCTGAGGTGAGTGCTACTGGCCACCATCCTGACAGTGCAGCCTCTGGTATTCCTGTAGGATGTATTCTGTGGGTTTGCTGGCTGCTACTGGACTGGATACATTTGATTTGATGTGGGTTGTGGGCCGCTTGCCCCCCCCCCCCTCCATTTCTCTGACAATTTTGCTCTGCATTGTTTAGCAAAATGCCCTGGTTTCCCACAATTGAAACATCTTTTCCCCTTCCATGCAGGGCATTGTTTTTAGAAATGACCAATCTTATTACATTGAAAGCAGCATCCCTGGTTAGGTCTTTGGTTCCCTAGTCCCTGAGCTATTCCCTGAGCTATGGCACTGGCCATTGTCTCTTGATCTATCTGCCCATAATCAACTGAGGAGCATTTGTCTAGGATGTCATGGAAAGAGGCATCCCTTCCTAATGAGGCAGTGGCAATGGGACATGCCTTGTTTAATCCTTCTCTTACTAGCCTCAAAAACAATGGCAGGGACCTTCTCCTTTGCCAATAACCCTATCACACACTACTTTGACCTGGGCCACAAAGTCCTGTACTGATTCTGTTCCACCCTGTTTAATCCCCACAAGACAGGTGTGTACGGAGCCAGAGGATTGTACTTGCTCCCAAGCCTTGACGGCACAATTAGCCTGTATGTTAAAAGCACCCAATTATGTCCTATTTGTGCCTCTGTACCTGCACAAGGTCCTGTTCCAGTAATCAGTTGAATAGCTCTCTGCTCATCAGGCTGGGGGTTTTGCCTGACCCATGCCAGAGCTTTTTTCATGAATAAGGATTCCCAAATAACAGATTGTTCTGGTGTTAGACAAGCTGTGGCCAGAGACCTGAAGTCCTTAGGCAAGAAGGGAGTTCTCTTTGTAAGGTGGTCTAGCATTTGTATTAGAAAAAGGGAATTTGGCCCATAGGAGGAGCAAGCTGGACTTAAGTTCTTTCAGCATCTTAAATGGGACAGGGGTGTACTGAACCTGGCCAGAAAAGGGTTCGGTATCTAAAAGGGACAGGCTGATATTTCTGTGTCCCACCATTCTAAGTCCTCCCATGGCTCATCCTTCTGAGTCCTCTGTAAAGACTTTTGGAGGCTGAAGTCTTTCCAGGAGGGTGTGGGGGTGTGTGTGGCTTTGTCTCTCAGCTGTATCTTAGGCCCTGGGCTAGGTGAGATGGTGGGGAGCACTATTTGGCTTAATTGCAGAGTAAGATGCTCCACTGCCTGATCCAGAGCCCTTAGGGGACCACTTTCACTTTCCCCAGGCAGGTCTGCCCATAAAAAAGCAGCAGGAGAGGTAGGGGCTGAAGGACAGTTCATGGAGTAAGGGGTAAGGGTGGGATAGAGGGGCACACAAGGGGCTAAGAGGGGCTCAGGAGGAGAGGGAGGAGGTTTTTTCTTATGTTTCTCCTCTGTCCCACTTTCGTTCTCATGCAGAGAGTTGCAGGTCTGAGCGGCTACAGGACATTTCAAAGGCTCTCTCTGAGGGCCTTGGAACTCAGCCTTAATGATACCCTAAATCATGAAATCCTGATCCCTTAATATCCCCGGGTAGTACGAGGTCATCTGATGACCCACTGTATCCCATTTTTCAGGATCTATGCCTGTGTGCTCCAGCCATGGAGACACAGTGAGTATGGTCTTAATGAAACTACTACATTGTTTCAGGTCGATTTTTATGCCCTGCTTTCTCACTAACTTATACACCTGTCAGGTATACCTCTTTGCACCCAGGTGTGATGACCGGGAGGCTCTGATGGCCTCCCATTCTGGTATCAAAAAGGCACCCTTGGCTTTAAGGCACCTGCCCTTAAACAAAGAGCAGCTACCTTGCCCTTCTCCGCTACTCAGAAGAAGTATGCAAGCCACAACCCGCCATCACTTCCCATTTCCGAGTCCCTGTTCGGGCGCCACTTGCTGGGCTACTCGCAGCCGGGCATTGCCTTTCCTTACCCAGTTGCCTCCACGACTTTTCGGATGTCTCAGGATACTAGAGCAAGGCAGTCAGGCATCACACCCAAGGAAGGTAGTTCAATCAGGCTTTATTTGATCCAGCTCATGATGGTTCCCCTTCCTTCCCCTTCTCCCTCCTTATAATCCCTCATTACCTCTCTTGCCTCCTGGAACCATGTACCTCAGCAACAAGTTCTCCATAGGAAGGGTTACCTCATTACTGGCACATACTCAATGCCTATACATTTCATGGCCTGCTTATTCACAGGAACATATTGATGCATGTCAGCAGAATATACGCCCAGGTGCCTCACCCACATCCTGGGGATTCAGGTTGCTAAACTCGATTGCATCCAGGAGATTCAGGTTGCTTAACTTTACGACATCTGGATTTGCTTTAAAAACCCACAATTTCTGTTTCTAACTATCTAATTATTTTTCTTCATTGGCAATGTGTTTTGTACTTTGAAAAAACAGTAATAAGTCAACTATTAATTTTGATTTGGTTGACTTTTTACTACAATAGAAAGTTGTTGTTCTCTGTAATTGAAACACAAAATATTCTTTGCTTTGGTGTAATAAGTGATTTCTCTCTCCCCCTCATTCCTTTCTGAATGTTAATTTAGTATTAATTTTCTGGAATTTTACAAAAAATATCCTTGAGATGCTTATACTTTTGGAAACAGATCATTCCTGAAAAAGCCTAAAGAGAAGATTAAGGTGTTCTGGGTTACATTCCATAGGTTGACATGTGGTCCAGAAATTGATAGGAAATGATTCTTCATCCTATCCTTTTCTTATATATACTTGTGATGCTCAGAAGAAGGATAAATGGTCTATAGCATTAGTTTAACCTCAAACTATGCTCAGTCATTTGATATTAAAGATACAGAACAGATGTTGAATCTGTGATTCCATTGGTATAGGGAGCCTCACATAGGGAAATCCTTCTGTCAGTATAGACTGGCAACTTCTTAGTAATTTATGGTCTTAGAGATTTGTAGAGTAGTAAAGAATTAAGTGACTTACCTAAGGTCATAAATCCAGTATGGTTTTTAAAGGTGGGAATGTAATCTAGACAATTAAATCTTGTTACTATCTACTATAGTATGTTGGCCTTTCCTTTCCCCCACTTCAAATATAGTTAAAATAGTGGATAGAAATAGACTTTGGTATATACAATCTGAAGATTGCTGATATAATCCACTATTAATTGAAAGAAAAAATTTCAAATTATAAAATATTTGAAGTAAATAATTAACTAAAATTGTATGAGTTTTGATTTTTAAGAAAAAAATTAATCCTCAGATTTTAGATTAGGGATTTCAAAACTAAAGATTTCAAAATTATGTGTCAAAAATCGGGCAGAGTGCTAAGCTGCTCACAGGGATCTGGAAGCAAATATAAATAAGTTAACATTAATTTAAAAAAAACAAACACTTTGGGGGATGGAGGCAAGATGGCGGAGTGAAGACAGGACTCTCTGTGTCCTCCTCTGACCTTCTCTCAAACCAACAGAAGATTAAGTCTCTGAACTGATTTTTAACACAAATATTTGGACTATAAAACATTCCTTGCAGAAAGTACCTTTGAAGAGCTCCATAGCAGGTTTGTTTCAATCAGGCAGGGGAACTGGCGGTTTGCCAGGTGAAGCTCCGGGAGACAGGGCAGGAAACTGGGCAGGACTCAGAGTGGCAGATTCTAAACACCTGGGGAGTCTATCTGAGGCCCTCGGGACACTCTGCCCTGATTGCGGGCAGGCGCTTTGGCAGATCTGCCTTCGGTAAAAGGCAGATTGTAACCCTCTGTAAATGTGGGGACCTAGCTCTGATGACCCAGCACTGGAAGTTAATTAGCTGGATTGCCCCAGGGCAAATTACCACAGCCACCACTTCTCTGCTTTGTACAGACCCGAAGCTTTTTTAAAAAATGAGTAAGAAACAGAAGAGAGCTCTCACCATAGACAGCTTTTATGGAGAGAAAGAAGGGCAGACCTCAGATCCTGAGGTTCCTATAGGCAAAACAACTTCAGAGGAAGCCATAAATAGAGAAATGACCTCTTACAAGGCTTTCCTGGAAGACTGCATAAAGAATCTCAAGAGAGAGCTAGATGATAAACGGGGAAATGAATTGAGATCAGTGCAAGAAGCCCTCCAAAAGAGATATGATAAAGACACTAATTTGCTGAAAAAAAATTAGTGAATTGGAAAAAGTATGCAATGAACAAATTGGCCAGTTACAAAAGGAGCTAAAAAAGGTAACTGAAGAAAATAATGCATTAAAAATTAGAATTGAACAAACACAAGTGAATGACTCAATAAGACTTCAAGAATCAGTCAAACAAAAACAAAAAAAATGAAAAAATAGAAGAAAATATGAAATATCTCCTAGGAAAAACAACTGACTTGGAAAACAGATCTAGGAGAGACAATCTAAGGATTATTGAACTTCCTGAAAGCCATGATGAAAAAAAGAATCGAAACACTACCTTCCAGGAAATCCTGAAAGAAAACTACCCTGAGGTTGTAGAATCAGAAGGCAAAATCACCACTGAAAGAATTCACCAATCACCTCCTGAAAGAGACCCCAAAATTAAAACCCCAAGAAATATCGTGGCTAAATTTCAGGACTAATGCACCAAGGAAAAGATTTTGCTAGCAGCTAGAAAGAAACAATTCAAATACCGAGGAACTGTAATTAGAATCACACACAATCTGTCAGCCTCCACACTAAAGGATCTAAGGGCCTGGAACCAGATATTCTGAAAAGGCAAATGAACTTGGCTTATAACCAAGAATAACCTATCCAGCTAGAATGAGCATTATCCTCCAGGGAAGAAGATGGCCATTTAATGATACAGGTGAATATCACCTATTTCTAATGAAAAGACCAGATCTGAACAAAAAAATTGACCTCTAAACACAGAACTCAAAAGAAACATAAAAAGGTAAAAAGGAAAGGACTCTTGAGAACTATATTTCTACTATGGGTATACTTAAATAATGGGGGTATAATTTGATATTACTTTGATAATATGAAAAAGAAACTAGAGGTGGAAAGGCTATCATACTGGGAAAAAGAGGGAAAAGGTGGTAAAATAAGGTTAAAAAAAGGAGGCAAAAATAAGGTAAAATATCATGAAGAGGCAAAGAAAACCAAATATAATTGAGGGAAAGAAGGGAGGTAGATGAGCTTTGTATAAATCTTACTCTCATCAGATTGAGCTCTAAAAGAGTATATCAGACACATTTGGTTTCACAGAGAAACTCCTCCTTCCTTACAGGGAAGTGGGAGGGAAAGGAGGAAAAGAAAGGGATAGACTAATAATAGGGAAAATAAAAGAATCAGGGGAAAGGAGTAAAAGAGGGGAAGCGGCTCTAAAGGGGGAGGACTGTTTGGGGGAGGGGGTCATCAAAAGCAAAATACCGAGGAGGGAGGAAGGGAGAAAGGGGAAAGGAAAGAGAAAAACATAACTTGGGTAAATAAGATGGCAGAAAATACAGAATTAGTTATTTAAACTGTAAATATGAATGGGATGAACTCTCCCATAAAGCGGAAGTGGACAGCAGAGTGGATTAACAACTAGAATCCAACAATATGCTGTTTACAAGAAACACAGCTAAAGCATAGAGACACATACAGGGTAAAGGTAAAAGGTTGGAGCAGAATATATTATGCTTCAGGTGAACCAAAAAAAGCAATGGTTGCAATCCTTATCTCAGATCAAGTAAAAGCAAAGATAGATCTAATTAAAAGAGACAAGGAAGGAAACTATATTTTACTAAAGAGTACCATATATAATGTAGCAATATAAATACTAAATATATATGCACCAAGTGGTATAGTATCCAAATTCCTAGAGGAAAAATTAAGAGAGATGCAAGAAGAAATAGACAGCAAAACTATGCTAGTGGGGGATCTCAACCTTGTTTCTCAGAATTAGATAAATTAAACCACAAAATAAATAAGAAAGAAACTAGGGAGATAAACCAATTGTTAGAAAAGTTAGGTATGATAGATCTATGGAGAAAGTTGAATGGAGACAGTAGGGAGTTTACTTTTTTCTCAGCAGTCCATGGAACCTATACAAAAATTGACCATGTGTTAGGGCATAAAAACCTCAAAATCAAATGCAGAAAGCCAGAAACAGTAAATGCATCTTTTTCAGATCATGATGCAATAAAAATCACATGCAATATAAGGCCAGGAGAAAATAGATCAAAAGTTAATTGGAAATTAAATAATCTAATCCTAAAGAATGAATGGGTAAAGGAGCAAATCATAGACAATCATTTCATCCAGGACAATGACAATAATGAGACAACATACCAAAATTTGTGGGATACAGCCCAAGCAGTTATAAGGGGTAATTTTATATCTCTAGATGCTTACTTGAATGAAATAGAGAAAGAGAAGACCAATGAATTGGGCTTACTATTAAAAAAACTAGAAAAAGAACAAATTAAAAACACTCAATGAAATACCAAATTGGAAATTCTGAAAATAAAAGGAGAGATTAATAAAATTGAAAATAAGAAAACTATTGAATTCATAAATAAAACTGAGTTGGTTTTATGAAAAAACCAACAAAATAGATAAGCCTTTAGTTAATTTGATTAGAAAAAGGAAAGAGGAAAATCAAATTGTTAGTCTCAAAAAATGATAAGGGAGAACTTTCCTCCAATGAAGAGGAAATTAGAGTAATAAGTAGGAGTTACTTTGCCCAACTTTATGCCAATAAATTTGATAATCTAAATGAAATTGAGGAATATCTACAAAAATATAAACTGCATAGGTTAATAGAAGAGGAAATAGATTATTTAAATAGCCCCATTTTAGAAAAAGAAACAGAACAAGCTATTAATCAACTCCTTAAGAAAAAATCTGCAGGGCTAAATAGATTTACATGTGAATTCTACCAAACATTCAAAGAACAATTAATTCCAATACTATATAAACTATTTGAAAGAATAGGGAAAGAAGGTATACTACCAAATTCCTTCTATGATACAGATATGGTGCTGATAGCTAAACCAGGTAGGGAGAAAACAGAGAAAAAAAAACTATATACCAATTTCCCTAATGAATATTGATGCAAAAATTTTAAATAAAATATTAGCTTCAAGCCACTCTTCAATAGATAAGTGGTCAAGGGTTATGAACAGACAATTTTCAGATGATGAAATTAAAACCATCTCTTTCATATGAAAAGTTGCTCCAAATCACTATTGATCAGATAAATGCAAATTAAGACAACTCTGAGGTACCACTACACACCTATCAGATTGGCTAAAATGACAGGAAAAGATAACGATGAATGTTGGAGGGGATGTGGGAAAAGTGGGACACTAATACATTGTTGGTGGAACTGTGAACGGATCCAACCATTCTGGAGAGTAATTTGGAGCTATGTTCAAAAAGTTATCAAACTGTGCATACCTTTGACCCAGCAGTGTTTCTATTGGACCTATATCCCAAAGAGATCTGAGAGGAGGGAAAGGGACCCACATGTGCAAGAATGTTTGTGGTAGCCCTTTTTGTAGTGGCTAGAAACTGGAACCTGAATGGATGCCCATCAATTGGAGAGTGGCTGAAGAAATTATGCTATATGAATGTTATGGAATATTATTGCTCTGTAAGAAACGATCAGCAGGACGATTTCAGAGAGGCCTGGAGAGACTTGCATGAACTGATGCTGAGTTAAAGGAGCAGAGCCAGTAGATCATTATACACAGCAACAACAATATTACATGATGATCAATTCTGATGGACATGGCTCTCTGCCACAAAGAATTGTCTCAAACCAGTTTCAGTTGTTCACTGAAGAAAACCATATACACCCAGAGAGAGGGATATGAAATATGGACTACAACGTAACATTTTCATGCTCTCTATTGAGGTTTGCTTGCATTGTGTTTCCTTTCTCTGATTTTCTTTTTTTTCTTGTAGATAGGATTTTTCTTGCACAATTTGTCACATCTTTCAACATTATTAACATGTAGTGGACTCCCTGCCATCTAGGGGAGAGGAGGGGACTGGGGGTAAAATTTGTAATGGAAAGCTTAAAACCATTAGCAAGCATCATAAGTAATGGGAACTAGAATCATTCCCAATAAGATCAGGAGTGAAACAAGGCTGCCCACTGTCACCATTACTATTTAATATTGTATTAGAAATGTTTGCTTTGGCAGTAAGAGAAGAAAAAGAGATAAAAGGAATTAGAGTAGGCAATGAGAAAACCAAATTATCACTCTTTGCAGATGATATGATGGTATACTTAGAGAATCCTAGAGACTCAACTAAAAATTACAGAAACAATTCAAACAAGTTGCAGAATACAAAATAATTCCACATAAATCATCAGCAATTTTATATATTACCAAAAAAATTCAGCAGCAAGAGATACAAAAAGAAATTCCATTCAAAATAATGTTGATAGTATAAAATATATGGGAATCTATCTGCCAAGGAAAAGCCAGGAATATATGAACTAAACTACAAAACACTTTCCACACAAATAAAATCAGACCTAGTCAATTGGAAAAACATAAAATGCTCATGGGTGAGCCGAGTGAATATAATAAAAATGACAATACTACTCAAACTAATTTGCTTATTTAGTGTCATACCAATCAAACTCCAAAGAAATTATTTTACAGATCTAGAAAAAATAGTAGCAAAGTTCATTTGGAAGAACAAAAGGTCAAGAATTTCAAGGGAATTAATGGAAAAAAAAAAGGCCAATGAAGGTGGCCTAGCTGTACCAGATTTAAAAAACTGTATTATAAAGCAGTGGTCATCAAAACCATTTGGTATTGGCTAAGAAATAGAGTAGTTGATCAATGGCATAGGAGAGGATCACAGGACAAACTAGGCAATAACTGTAGCAATTTAGTGTTACCAGCTTTTGGGATAAGCTTTTGGGATACTCACTATTCAACAAAAACTTCTGGGAAAATTGGAAATTAGTATGGTAGAAATCAGGGCTTGACCCACACCTAACACCACATACCAAGATAAGATCTAAATGGGTTCATGATTTAGACATAAAGAATGATATTACAAGCAAATTAGAGTAACATAGGATAGTTTACCTCTCAGACCTGTGGAGATGAAATAAATTTTGTCCAAAGAACAACAGAAACTCTTAATTGAACACCAGATAGATAACTTTGACTATATTAAGTTAAAAAGTTTTTGTACAAACAAAACTAATGCAGAAAAGATTAGGAGGGAAGCAATAAATTGGGAAATCATCTATAATTTAAGGGTTCTGATAAAGGCCTCATTTCTAAAATATATAGAGAATTGTCTCATATTTATAAGAATTCGAGCCATTCTCCAATCGATAAATGGTCAAAGGATGAACAGACAATTTTCAGATGATCAAATTAAAACTATTTCTAGTCATATGAAAAGGTGCTCCAAATCACTATTGATCAGAGAAATGCAAATTAAGACAACTCTGAGGCACCACTACACACCTGTCCAATTGGCTATGATGATAGGAAAAGATAATGATGAGTGTTGGATGGGATGTGGGAAAACTGGGACACTGATACATTGTTGGTGGAACTGTGAATGGATCCAATCATTCTGGAGAGCAATTTGGAACTTGCTCAAAGAGTTATCAAACTGTGCATACCCTTTGACTCAGCAGTGTTTCTATTGGGTCTATATGCTAAAGAGATCTTAAAGGAAGTAAAGGGACCCACATGTGCAAGAATGTTTGTGGCAGCCCTTTTTGTAGTGACTAGAAACTGGAAACTGAATGGATGCCCATCAATTGGAGAATGGCTGAATAAATTATGGTATAAGAATGTTATGGGGGCAGCTAGGTGGTGCAGTGAATGGAGCACCAGTCCTGAAGTCAGGAGGACCTGAGTTCAAATCTGGTCTCAGACACTTAACATTCCCTAGCTGTGTGACCCTGGGCAAGTCACTTAACTCCAATTGCCTCAGCAAAAAAAGAAAAAAAAAAGAATGTTATGGAATATTATTGTTCTATAAGAAACGACCAGCAGAATGATTTCAGAGAGGCCTGGAGAGACTTGCATGAACTGATGCTGAGTGAAATGAGCAGAACCAGGAGATCATTATATACGGCAACAAGAAGACTATATGATGATCAATTCTGATGGACATGGCTCTCTTCAACAATGAAATGTTTCAAACTAGCTCCAATTGTTCAGTGATGAAGAAATCCATATATACCCAGAGAGAGGGATATGAAATGTGGACCACAACATAACACTTTCATGCTCTTTATTGATGTTTGCTTGCATTGGGTTTCCTTTCTCAGATTTTTTTTCTTGTAGATATGATTTTTCTTGCACGACAATAAGTGTGGAAATATGTATACATATATTCAATTTGTCAAGTATTTTAACATAAGTAACATGTAGTGGATTTCCTGCCATCTAGGGGAGGGGTGGGGACTAGGGGGGAAAAATTTGTAACAGAAAGTTTTGTAAGGGTCAGTGTTGAAGAATTACCCATACATATGTTTTGCAAATAAAAAGCTTTAGTAAAAACAAACAAACAAACAAACAAAAAAACAACAAAAAAAAAAAACAAAGGAGATATTGTGCAAGTAGAACCATTAAGACATGATAACTGATTGCCTATATGGGAGAATCGGTGTTGAAAAATTAAGGGTAATGTCAAGATGATGCATCTGGGAGTCTGAAAAATAGTAATTTCTTCAATAGAAATAGGGAACTTAATACAGAGAAACATCCTATTGGAATGGGGGGAGCATGCTCAACTTAGAGTCATATACTACATTAAACACCAAAAATCTCATTCCTATTTGCTCTCAAGCCTGCTCATTTCATTCATACCCATGGTTTACACTATTGGTCCTTAGCAGCTGATTTCCAAGTCAAATCATCAGTGTTTTCTGCTGATCTTAAGATTTGCTTATAGGACTTCTCTCTACATTCCTTAATTATTCTCACTCCTCACCGGAAACCATTCATTTTATTCCTTTACTTAAAAAATTTCAGTGTTTTATGCTTAACTTTTAGTAAAATTAAAACTATTCTGCAAGACATTTGAGGTCCTCCATTATCTGTATCTTACCATCTTCCAATTTCTTAAAAAATTATTTATTTTTAATACACAATGCTTCATGAAGCATGTTGGGAGAGAAAAATCAGAGCAAAAGGGAAAAACCCTGGGAGAGGTAAAACCCTAAAAAAAAGAAGTGAACATATCATGTGTTGATTTACATTCAATATCCATAGTTCTTTTTTTCTGGCTGCAGATGGTATTTTCTGTCCATAGCCTACTGAGATTGCTTTGGATCATTGACCCACTGAGAAGAACCAAGTCTTTCATAGTTGATTATCGCATATTCTTGCTATTATGTGCACAATGTATTCCTAGTTTTTCTTGTTTCACTCAGCATCAGTACTTGTAAATCTTTTCAGACATTCCTAAAATCAACTTGTTCCTCATTTTTTCATTTTATTTAATTTTTTTAAAATATTATTTTTTATTAAAACTTTTTATTTGCAAAACATAGGCATAGGTAATTTTTCAACATTCACCCTTGCAAAGCTTTCTGTTCCAAATTTTTCCCTCCTTCCCCCCCTACCCTAGATGGCAAGTAATCCAATACATATTAACTATGTTAAAATATATGGCAAATTGAATATATGTATACACATTTATAAAGTTATCTTGCTGTACAAGAAAAGTCGGATCTATGAGAAAAAAAAAAACCCTGAGAAGGAAAACAAAATGAAAATAAACATCAACAGAAAGCATGATAATGCTATGTTCTGGTCCACACTCATATCCCACAGGCCTCTCCCTGAGTGTATATGGCTTTCTTCATCACTGAACAATTGGAAAAATCATCATACAGTCTTGTTATTGCCGTGTATAATGATCTCCTGGTTCTGGTCATTTCATTCAGTATCAATTCATGCAAGTCTCTCCAGGCCTCTCTGAAATCATCCATCATCTTGCTGGTCATTTCTGTTCATCATTTTTATAGAACAATAATATTCCATTATCTTCAAATACCACAACTTGTTCAGCCATTCCCCAACTGATGGGCATCTACTCATTTTCCAATTTTCTGTTACCAGAAAAAGAGCTGAAATAAACATTTTTTTTTTTGCACATATGGGTGCTTTTACCTCCTTTATGATTTCCTTGGGATGCAGATATAATAGTGGAACTGCTGGATCAAAGGGTATGCACAGTTTTATAACCCTTTGAACATAGTTCCAGACTGTTCCCCAGAATGGTTGGATCATTTTACAACTCCACCCATAATGTATTAGTGTCCCAGTTTTCTTCCATCTCCTCCAACATTTATCATTATCTTTTTCTGTCATCTTAGCCAATCTGCAACGTGTGAAGTGGTACCTCAGAATTGTTTTAAGTTTTATTTCTCTAATCAATAGTGATTTAGAAAATTTTTTCATATGACAATAGATCAGTTTAATTTCATCATTTAAAAATTATTCATATCCTTTGACATTTGTTTATGAATTTAGGGAATGATGTATTCTTATAAATTTGATGCAGCTTTTTATATATTTTAGAAATGAGACTTTTATCAGAAACACTAGTGGGCTGTAAAAATTTCAGAAACACTAGTGGGCTGTAAAGATTTTTTTCAGAGTAGTACTTCCTTTTAATCTTGTTTCTTCTGGTTTTGTTTATGTAAAATCTTTTAGATTTAATGTAATCAAAGTTGTCCATTTTGCCTTTCATAATGTTCTCTAATTCTTCTTTGGCCATGAATTCCTCCTTTCTCCAAAGATCTGATAGGTAAATTATCCCTTGTTCTCCTAATCTGTTTATGGCATCATTCTTTATGCCCAAATCATATACCCATTTTGACCTTATTTTGGGATGGGATGTGAGATGTAGATCGATGTTGAATTTCTGGCATATTATTTTCTAATTTTCCCAGCAATTTTTGTCAAATAGTGAGTTCTTTTTCCTGAATCTGGAGTTTGGGGGATTTATCACATATTAGATTACTGTAGGTCTTGAGTATAGGTCATGTGTATGTAATCCATTTCACTGATCCATCACTATTTCTTAGCACCAAATTTTTCTTATGATTGCTGCTTTATGATAGTTTTAGTTTTGGTACCGCTAATCTATCATTCTTTGTATTTTTTTTCACTAATTTTCTTAATATTCTTGACCTTTTGTTCTTCTAGGTGAATTTTGTTTTTATTTTTTCTAGTTCTATAAAATAATTTTTTGAGGGGAAGCTAGGTGATGCAGTGGATAGAGCACCAGTTGTGAAGTCAAGAAAACCTGAGTTCAAATCTGGCCTCAGACACTTAACACCAGCTGTGTGACCCTGGGCAAGTCACTTAACCCCAATTGCCTGAGCAAAAAAAAAAAATAATAATAATTGGCAGTTTAATTGTTATGACACTGAATAAGTAGACCAATACAAGCAGAATTATCATTTTTATTATATTAGCTCAGTTTACTATGAGCAATTGATATTTTTTTCCAATTGTTTATATTAGACTTTGTGTATTTTATAATTGTGTTCATATAGTTCTTAGGTTTGTCTTGTCAAGTAGACCTCCAAGTATTTCATTTTATCTATAGTGATTTTAAATGGAATTTCTCTTTCTATCTCTTGCTGATGTACTCTGTATGTAATATATGAAATGCTAATAATTTGGGTGGGCTTATTTTATATTCTTCCTCCTTGCTAACGCTGTGAATTTTTTCCAGTAGGTTTTTTGATGATTTTCTAGAATTCTCTAAGTATATCGTCATATCATGTGCAAAGGGTGATAATTTTGTTTACTCATTGCCTATTCTAATTATTGTCATTCTCTTGGATGAAATTATGGATTGTTTTTATGATTTTTTGTTTGACCTACTCATTTTTTTAGAATTAGATTAATTTCCAATTGGTTTTTAGTCTATCTTTCCATATCCTTTTATTGAATATAATTTTTATTGCATTGTGTCTGAAAAAGAAGCATTTACTATTTCTTCCTTTCTATATTTGATTGGGAGGTTTTATGCCCTAATAAATGATCACTTTTTGTGTAGGTGCTATGTACTGCCTAGAAAAAGATATATTCCTTTCTGTCCCTATTCAATTTTCTCCAGAGGTCGTATCTAGGTTTTCTAGGATCCTATTAACTTCCCTAGTTTCTTTCTTGTTTATTTTGAATTAGATTAGATTTGTCTGATTCTGGGAGGGGAATGTTTGGAACCCCCACTAGTATAGTTTTGCTGTCTATTTATTCCTGTAAATAGATTAAAATCTTCTCTAGGAATTTGGCTGTTTTATTATTTTGTGCATATACATTTAGTGTCATTACCACTTCATTGTTTATGGTATCCTTTATCAATATGTACTTTCCTTCCTTATCTTTTTAAATTATATCTATTTTTACTTTTGCTTTATCAGAGATTGGAATTGTTACCTCTGTTCTTTTTTTCTTTTTTTTACTTTAGTTGGAGCATAATAAATTTTGTTCCAACCTTTTACTTTTACTCTGTTTGTATGTCTCTGTGTCAAATGTGTTTCTTGTAAACAACATATTGTAGGATTCTGTTTTTTAATCCACTCTGCTAATTGCTTCCTTTTTATGGAAGAATTCATACCATTCACATTAACAGTTATGATTATCAGCTCTGTATTTCCTCCATCCTGTTTTTCTTCCTTGTTTTCTCTTTCCACCCTATCCTTAATAATATTTTTTACCCACTCCACCCACTAACTTATCTTTTACTACCTCTTTTCCCCCTTCTCTTATTTTTTCCCCTAGTATTTCTACTCTCCCTTCTATCCTGGTCCTCCACTTACTTTTTTCTTTCTCCTACTACTTCTATATAGGGTTAGATAAATTTCTATATCCAACTGAATGATGAAGTTATTCCCACTTATTGCCAAAACTGATTAGATCAAGCTTTAGACAATACTCATCCCCTTCTCTTCTTTCCCTCCATTGAAATAAATTGTTTGTGCCTCTTCATGTGATCTAATTTGTCTTATTATAGCTCTCCTTCCCTCTTCTTCCACTACTTATCTTTTTATACCCTTTAATGTCTTTTTCTTTGATATCATCACATAAGAGTCCATTCACAACTATACTCTATGTCCATCTGATGACACTCTTCCCTCCTTCTCCCCCCTCCCCACCACCTGCCCCAATAACAGATACAGTTCTCAAGAGTTACAAATATAATTTTCTCATTTAGGAATGTAAACAGTTTAACCTTTAAATAATATATATTTTCTCCTTGTTTACCTTTCTATGCTTCTCTTGAAGTTTTTGTAAATTAAATTTTCTGTTTAGTTCTGGTTTTTTCAATAGAAATTATTGGAGCTTTTATATTTTTTTTCCATTTTGTTAATTCTACATTTTAAAGAGTTGTTTTCTTCCGTCAGTTTTTTTTACTTCCCTTTTCAAGTTGTTGACTCTCTCTTGCATATCTCTCTTTTCTCATTTTTTCTTCTACCTCTCTTATTTGCCATTTAAAGTCTTTTATGAGCATTTCCAAGAAGCCTCTTTGGGTTTAAGACCAATTCATATCAGTCTTTGAATTTTTCTCTATGGACATTTTGTCCTTGTCTGAGTTGGTGTTTTGGTATAGTAGCTTTCTATGGCAAAGATTCTTTTCTGTTTCTTGCTCATTTTCTTTTTCTGTTTCCTCTTTTTTTTTTTTTTTTTTTTAACTTTTATTATTAAACTCTGCTCCTAGAATAAAGGAGGCATTGTCCCAAGTTTCCTGTGCAGCTCTGACCTTTAGCTTAGAGCACAGGGATCCCTTGTGTTTGTAGGCATAACTTTGCCTATTGTGTTCCGGAAACAGCATGGCTTCCCAGAGTCTGCCTTCTAAGCTGGGACTGGAGGCTTCCTCTCTGATTTTCTCTTCTACTAAGCTAGAACTGAAGGTCTCACTTGCTGATTTGCTGTGATTAAGACCCTTTCATCAGCTTTCCCAGAGTCTGTCTGAGCTGGACTGAATACCCTTATCACCCTAGAGAGACTGAACTTTCTTGAAGTTTTTCCAATATATCTTGAACTGGGGAGTAGTTTCATTCCATCAGACTCTATTTAGAGACTTGATTTTTGGTATTTGAGGGAAACTGAGAGAGCTCAAGCAGCTTTCTGCTTTTACTCCACCATCTTGGCTCCAGCCCTGGAAGTCTCTTCTTATTTTTTTTTAAACATTGATTTCCTTTTCAAACTGTGGTCAAGTCAAATTCATTCAAATTGGAATACCTATGTTCCCCACATATATAATATGACTTTTTTTTCTTTCCATGGAGTACTATAATTGTAATAACTTCTATTTCCATTTTTATCTACTGAAGTCCAACTAAACTTTTAAAACTCAAATGGTATTCTGTCACACCTTGCCTACCTGCCCCCCCAACTTCTTTGATTCATTCTTTCCATAATAAGTTTTATTATTACATCTCACACCATATTGTTTTTGTAAGTCTTGTGAGCTTAAAATATCATATATAGCTATTAGTTTTAAGGTTGGTATATCATATTTCTAGTAGAATATAAGTTTCTTGAGAAAAGATACTCATCTAATCTAAACTGAGTATGCCTACTAAGTAATCTGTATATAGTAAATATTTAATAACTAATTTTGTTTTGTTGCATTGCTTTGTGATGCCTTTTGCTTTTGATAGGACTAACTTAGAATAAAGAGGCATGTGCTCCTATTGAATAATTTTGTGTTAATAAGATTTATGGAGATCAAGGTATTTAGAAATACAAAGTCACGTTTGTAGCATAAGTGGATGAAAAAATAGACTTGGTTGATGGCAAGAGGAGAATTTGATGGTTCCTTCATCAGACAAACCTTGTATTTCCTCCAATCTACCAACTTTCTGTTCCATAGCTATGGATCAGGACTGGTGGGACTTATGTCTCAAAGCACACAGTCCAGGCCAGAGACTAACACAGCCACAGCCATGTTAGCTAACTGAATACAAAGTACACAGTAGTTCCATCAAGGAACTTCAAACATTATATAGAGTCCTATAGCTCAGGGAGACAAAGAACTCATGGGACCAGATGAGCACATCTGGTGTCCAAGGAAACCATAAATTCAGTTCTGACAGGTTAGGGAGTAAGGAGCCTTGCCAAAGCAGACTGCTTGTCTAGGTCACAGATAAGGGGGATGTCAAGGCTGGCCATCTGGAGGTTTCATGATTACTTTGGAATGTAAGTCCAATTATTTCTGAAGGTCAGGAAATGGGGATTGCTATTCTGGGATAGAGCAATTAAGGGAGACTGAAACAGCAATTAAGGGAGACTGATACTGCAACTGAGGGAAACTGAGACAGTAACTGAGGGAGACTGAGACAGTAACTGAGGGAGACTGAGACAGGCACAACATTCCACACTCTCTTTTCTGAATATTCAAATCATTGAATCACCTGCCCTCAGATACCTGGAAGGTCTCAGCACCACAATTGTAACTGACCCTACCAGGATCAGATAATAAGACTAGAAAAAGTGAAGGGACCTGCAGTGATGGCAAGTCTCTCCCTGTTAGCCCCAGAATTGTTTAGCAGCCTTCTATAGTGCTCCCTGTTGCAAGCTTGTCAGGTCCTCTGCAGTTCTGGAGCTCCATCTCAGCTAGGGAACCCAGTCTGAGATGGGCAGTTCAAAGTTAGGTCTGCAGTGGTTTGTGCACTTAACTCTCTGCTTACCAAGGGAGCAGTGCCCAAGGCAGCTTGTGTTAGCCGGTCTAGGGCTGCACAGGCCGTCAGAGACTCCAAGGGGGAAGGGTGAGGCACAAAGTTGCTCCACCTGTCCCTGCCCAGAACAACAGACAGGCTGGGGAACACTGCTACAGATCAGTGTCAGAGTGTCAGAGTTAGAGTGTCAGTGTGCACACTGTTTCAGACCACTGAGGCAGCAACCAGGAACCCAGAGGCATAATAAGCAACTGCAACACAGGGTGCTGAAATGCTAAGTGACTGGGGTTGCAGGACTGGAGAGGTGGATCAGAGAGACTGCCAGGAATCAGAAATTGGTCCCAGAAACTGAGTCTGCCAGGGCCATTCCAACAGAATAAGGGGGTTCAAAGTTAAAGCAGAACCAGCAATCATAGGCCAGTTGGGGTTTAAATAATAAACTAAGCAGGCAGGAAAAATGAAAAATGGACTGCTGTAGGGCTTCCATTTACACTGGTGGGTTGGGGGTGGGGCAGAAATACCTAAGGCCAAATGAATAGGAAACTAAGGGGCACTAGTGGTTCCCATTTCAAGTATTTTTTGGGAAAATCCACTAGCTTTCCTGGTTATTATTTCTCATTCCTCCCCCCTTTTGTTTTCCCACTGAAGGAATCATTCAAGGAGGAGTAAATAGGGCTCTAGTTGTCAAGCCCATCCCACATAACAGGCTAATATAGTAGGGGGTTTCCCACTCTGGAACTCAAGATACCTTAAACAATTACATATGGGGGAAGGGGGGGAACAGTGTGATCAATTTGACAATGCAGATACAAACTATACATTACAGTCTTAACCCAACATTTTCCATCCCTAAATCCAAAATATAGCACAAGAAAACCCAATCAGAATTATACAGTAACAAACAGTAACAGAGGATCCAAACAGGATTATACAGTAACAGGGGATTATATAGTAATGCACAGTCAGAGTTTACAGTCAGGTAACAACCAGCCCAGTTCTCCAAATCAGGAACAAGTCCATTCCAGAAAAAAGTCTTTTCAGGAAAAACGGGTGATGTCTCTTTAAGAAGTTCTTCAGGCCGAGAGAAAGGGGTGATGTCTCTTTAAGAAGCCGACTCAAGCTCGAGAGCTGGCCAATTGAACTTTTCATCCAGGGATGGGGTTGAGCGCAGAGAAAGCAGGCAGTGAATTAACCAGGTCCCAGAAGCAGCCAGTAAACCTGTAAACTTAACCAAAATCTAGAAAAAAAAAAATAACAAATCTAACAAATAAAGCCTAAGACAGTCCGAGACAGACTGGTTCAGAAAATGTGGGGAAGCCAGCAGAGATGTACCAGTGGCCTCCAAGCAAGAGACAGGTTTGTCTCATAGGCAGACAAACGGCTGCAGGCTGATAAAATGCAGTTTTCAAAAAGCAGTTAGATCTCATAGACAGCTGTGCTAATTGTCCTCTCATTATGCAGAAACTTTTTAAGGATCTGAATACCTACAGACACAATTCCAGAAACAGACAGATGACCAGACTAAATGCTCATGTGCCTAAGCATAATGATTACATATAATGATTACAGAAAGACAGATTGGAAACAGCAAGGTATGACATACTTAAATTGCAGCAATGATTTCTATTGACTATTGCTCTGATCACAGAAATCAGTTACAGGAGGAAAAACATGGACATGGTTATAACATAACAATCAGTCAAAACCGAGACTACAGCACATACAGGACACAGGATAAAATAGCCTTAACTCAGTTTCACTCCAGGAAATTGTCCCAGTAACTTACAGAAGATGGAACTTTAAAATCCTAAACAATATCAGCTACAAGCCCAAGAAATTTTACCTCCAATAACAAACTCCATTAACCAAAGTTTCAGATAAATCCTAAACAGGCATATACCATGACCTTATATTGATAACAGTAAGAAATGTGTCCCATGAACTTTCTGGGACTTAACTTTCATATCAAAGACATGTTTCATAAGGTGAACATTATAGATCATTTTGCTTTAAAATACCAAATCCATAAAAAGTCCAAATTACATATTGTCCAGAACAGAAACATAGTCAGAGACACAAAAGGCAAAAACTAATTTTCTCAAAATCCCTTCAGTGAATACAATTTTAAGATGACTCAATAGAACCAATTAAAATTCATACAGAATATCCCATTTTCACATAAAGGAATCAATTAAAAACATCAATTAAACTTTTGGAAATAACCTTACCAAATTACAGATCACATTTGTTATCATATTCCTTAAACCTGAAGCAAACAAATAGCCAAATTTATTTCCATTTCTAAAGAAACAGTTGAAAGTGGGGGCAAGGGGAGTTAAACTTCACCCTTTGAGAAAGAATCTTCCCATTTCTCTTCCCCCATTTAACTCTTATTTCCTTAATTAACTTTTAGAATGCCAAATCCTTCTCTCTTCCCAGTTCCCAAATACCTTTCTAACCTTTTTTTTTCTTTATCCTACTTCCTCTTCACTTTCTTCTACATTCTTTTTCCCCTCTTGTCAATCTTCCCAAATACACACAAAATACTCTACTTTCTTTAATCCCTCAATTCCATAATCCATTCACAAAGCCATCTCTTAACTCCAGGCTTTACCCTTTCCTTTTCCTTCAAAACTTTCAAGATTCACAATATAGTGAATATCTAAATAATTCCACAAAACACACACATGTTCAAAATCAAAGGTGACAAAATTCAAAGCATAATTCATAATGCTTACCAATTACCCAGCATGTTTCAGAAGGTAACAGAAATTATCAGGACTTTTTCCAACAAGCTATTATTATCAGTCTGAAACCAAACACAGCCTTTTTTTTTTTTAATTCTTACAGTATTGATGGTTCAATATTTGGACAAATTTCTAAGATCTTATACCCAAAATAACAATCTAGCATGCATAAAGCAACAGTAATTATAAAAACCAAATACCCATAAGTCCAAAAGGATATGGCTTTTCTCTCTTTTTTTCCCCACTTAAATAAATTTCCCAAATTCCAATTGAATGTTGCAGGCAAACCAATTTACCATTTGGTTGTATGTATATATACACATACACACATACTCATATATATGTATACACACACACACACATATACAATTTTAAACTGCAGTTTTTCCAAAACTTTTTCTCCCAAGTTTTTTCTCCAACACTAATTAACATCCACTTTCTTTGTTCTCTCTCTGCCTCTCTTCAGGCATCCCCTGTTATCTCCTAAAGAATAATTTTATAGCCACTCTATGGATCTATTCCCAGTTTCTCTTCTAGCAGGCTTTTTTTTTGGGGGGGGGGGACTTCTCCGATGGCATTTTAAAATGGCCAAACTTTTTCTGTCCCTGCTAGTTTCAAATTAATGCAAACACAACTCCAATAAGACATTTTAAAATCCAAGCATTTTAACATTGAAATGACCAATTGCCAAATTTTCCCAATCCCTGTTCTTAAAACTTATCGGAGTTTCACCCAACATACACACACGTACCCCCCAACCATCAGAACTCTTTAATCCAACACACACACATCAGAGCTCCAACAAAACACACAGAACCAACTCTTTCAATCCAACAAAACACACAGAGAGATCTCTCAAATACTAATTACACAGACATTAAGGAGACGCTCCTCTCAGGAAAGCCGGGAGAGGAGAGGGGAGTTCACAAGACAGACAGATATATCAGACAGACATAAAGCAAGCCAGACTGCTCTTCACGGGGATTGCAGAGAGAGGAGGGGAACTTAAAGCACAGACAGACAGAACTTTTACTCTTCTCAGGAAAACTTCGGGAGGAGAGGGGAGGCTTCCAAACTTTCAACTGGCACTGATACTGAGAAGAGACAGGCAAATTACCATTGCTCAAGGGGAGGCAAGATAACCATCACTCCCTCTTTAGATATTCAAATTGAGCTTTTCAAAAAGGCTCTCAGGGTTGGGAGATGCTTAGGAATTCAGAGCTGTTTATTTTTCTCCCAAGCTAAAGCCATAGGTACTTAGAAAATACCCCGGGCCCCGAAATTTCTTTTTTTTAAATTTTTAACTAGGTGACGTCAGGAACGTCTTCTTGACGTCACTCAGACTCCAGAGGGGGCAATTAGTTGAGCTTGTCAGCTCCTAATTTGGGCTTTTTTCCTTCATTTTGCATTCTGAGCCCAGACAAATGTGTGGACACCTCAGAGAGACAGAGAGACCAGACTTACCCTGCAGGAATTTCAAAAAGACTCTCTTATGGCCGAATGGAGGTGTCCTCCCTGAGGTCTTGCTGCGGCTAAAGCCGCTCTCCCTGTGGGACTCTGGAACTAGCCAGAGGGCCGGCCTTCCCTAAACAAAGAGCCCAAATCCAGCTGCCCCAAGACTACAGAAGGAGACCTGCTATTTTCCATGTGCAATACTGGTCCCAGATCTCAGATCTGGGAAGCCTCCAAATGTAATACTCAGGGAGAAACTGAGGCAGTATCACATATGGAAATTAGGTAATGCTTTATTGATGTTAATTGAAAGTTCAGAATCCATAGCTATGGATCAGGACTGGTGGGACTCATGTCTCAAAGCACACAGTCCAGGCCAGAGACTAACACAGCCACAGCCATGTTAGCTGACTGAATACAAAGTACACAACAACTCCATCAAGGAACTTCAAACATTATATAGGGTCCTATAGCTCAGGGAGACAAAGAACTCATGGGACCAGATGAGCACATCTGGTGTCCCAGGAAACCATAAATTCAGTTCTGACAGGTTAGGGAGTAAGGAGCCTTGCCAAAGCAGACTACTTTGTCTGGGTCACAGATAAGGGGGATGTCGAGGCTGGCCATCTGGAGGTTTCATGATTACTTTGGGATGTGAGTCCAATTATTTCTGAAGGTCAGGAAGTGGGGATTTCTATTCTGGGATAGAGCAATTAAGGGAGACTGAAACATCAATTAAGGGAGTCTGATACTGCAACTGAGGGAGACTGAGACAGTAACTGAGGGAAACTGAGACAGTAACTGAGGGAAACTGAGACAGGCACAACAGAAGTTTTGTTTTTTAAAAAATTCAGCAAAATATCATTAAATCTAATCAAATTCATGTCCAAATGTAACATCACTGTTAAGTATCTAGTCACTGGACTAGATACTGAAAATTGTTTTTTATTAGTTGATTCATTGACACTGGCCTGACTGCAAAGTTCAGCGTGGACTTCATTCCAGATGTTGGAGCTACCAGTGTTTGATCTGACCTTCTGAATTTCACAAAGTCAGAGACTGAAAACTAATCTCTTTCACTTAAAACAGAAAGTTTGCCCTACCCCAACCCTACCCATGCCCACCACAGAACTTTGAGATAGGCAAAGAACTGAGGCCCATAGAAGTTGGTCTCAGAGGGAATGGGAGTCTATGGCTTCTCTCATTACATCATTATCCCCCATCAGACTCCATCACAAAAAGTCAACACAAAAAGTCTTCCACCAAGGGGAAGGGGTAGATGACAAATTTTTTTTGACTATTTCTTCATCCAATAAAAGAACATTTTACTTACCCCATGGTTAGCTAAATGGAACCAGTGACAGAATGTCGATGTATATTCCATATTCTTCCCAAGACAATTCTATTATGTATCATTATGACTCTCCTGAAAACAAGATCAGCAGTCTTCTCCATATGGGAATCTGCATTAATGGCATTCTGTGTATTTTATCAATTTGTTATTACATATATTTATGACAAAATTAAAAAAAGCTTCACTTTTTATTTCATCTCAATTGTTATAGAAAAATTATAAACACTTATTTGGGGAAAGGCTTCTCTTTTGGAGAATTATAGGAACAATACAATAATCACATACTTTTAAAGTATCAGTCTATCAACAAGCTGATAGGTGAATGGCTATAAAATTTTAAACTGGTATCACAAGGTAGATATAAAAATTAAATCAGTCTTGTTAACTCTACATCTCTCATTTACTTGTTCTGCCTCATACAACAGAATATGTGTTTCCAATTTAGCTCAGGAACAAATAACCATAAAAAGTAATGACACATTTGTTAGATAGGTATACAAATCATGTCTACCTGATTCATCTTTGTAGATTATTACTGAGGATACTATTGAAGTGGGTGTAAGTGAATCTTTAAGCCTTTGAGGATCAATACAGTATGTCTAAGATAAATTTTAGTAAGTAATTTGATATTTAGTAAGAATCCTAAAGAAATCAGAAAGTTTTGGCGTAATTACACCGATTTTAATTGTGAGCCATTGGTACAAATCCAATCCAATCCAAAACCATTAATCTGATAGATTGTAAACTTCTTAAGAGCAGGGATTGTTCCAGCTTTTATATTTGTGTTCTTATGCCTAGAATACTGAGAAAATAATAGGTTCTTAATAGATGCTTGTTGATTGAGTAATTCAAAATTTTTTTGAATAATGGAAGCATCTTTGGAATAAGGTCAAATAAGGAATAATAGCCTCCTAAGATGATTAAATAAGTCTTTTTTATGATTGACATATATCTACTTTGTATAGATTTGATTTGTATGTATAAATACAAGTCTCTCATCCTTACCCCCACCTTCAAAAAATGTAAGATCTTTGAGAGTAGGAACTATTTTACTTTTGTTTTGTATTTTCAATACCTTGAATGCCTTCTCATCTGTAAAATGAGGATAATAACACCTATCTCTATGTATTTTTTTGAGGACAAAATACAATAACATAAATGTTACCTATTATCCTTATTTAAATTCAATAGACTAGCATACATGAAAGAATTAGAGGAAAGCACATTATTAAGATATCTAATGCAGCACTATGCACTATAAGATTTCAAGGGAGGGAAACATTGTTGAAGGGTCCAGGAAGATTTTTTTGTGATTGTATTTGAACGATGCTATTCCAGTAAAATACTGAATTAATATCAGTACACTGGTCTAATTTTAATTCTGTTACCATATACATTTATAAAGAGTTAGTGGTAATTCAGTGACATCAGATTTAGAGTCAGAGGATTAGGGTTCAAATTCTACCTTACTCCTTATATGATCTTCTGAGCTTGTCTTGGTCTGATCAGCCACTGTCAGGCACAATGTAATTTGACTTTAAAATAGTGATGTCATTTTGGAATGAAGTACAATAACCAACCAACCCACCAACTTCTTATTTGATCTTGGGAATGTAATTTCATTTCTCTAAGGATAAGTTTTCTCATTTGTGAAATGATGGTGTTGACTAGACAATCTCTAAATTGTTTTATAGCTCTTAATCTATTTTACTCACCATCCACTAACTTGGTCTTTTTTAATAAAAACTATTAGAGGCCAGACTTATCCCAGGCTAACTCTAATAATTTATATATAACTACCACACTGGGGAGAAATACAAACTCAGCTAGTTAGTAAGGAGTTCTCCATGGTTTTGAAAAAGTAGATGATTTCTTATTTCCAAACTCTGCCTCTTTCTGTAGGGCAGCACTGATTATCTATCTGGGGGGGGGGCCCCCCATAGATTATGAAATAACTTTGAGCTTCCACTCCAGAAAAACTTCATTTTTTTCCCTTGACTTTAATATATTTTATAGAATCTTACAATTCCTTGGCATAATGCAGTCATTCCTTACATAATTAGACAAAAATGCTTAGATATTACATACATGGGAACATAGGAACAATGAAAGCAAAAAATAAAACACAGTGTAACATCTGCTGAATGGTTAAAAGTCCATCTGACTGAAAAGTCTCAGGATACTTCATATACCCCTATAAATCCAGAATGTTTATGTTTAACAAAATAAGTAAAAATACTACATAACACACATAATATTAATGTCATTTTTCTAAATCAACATGATGTCTTCAGATCCCCTTCTATTTGGGTTTGATATCAATGAACCTTCTAAGATAAAAATTGCTAATCGTCATTGGGTAGAAGGAATTCCTTATAATTATTATGAATCCCCTGTGATTATGTAAGTAAACGCCAAGTCCTATAATACTTTCTAAGAAGTATTATATATTTCTTTGTTCCTTCTAATCAGCAGCCCAACTTGTCTTCTTCCTCCTTTTCCCCCATGATTAGGGGGTGAGGAGGGCATTGAATGAGAATGTTATACTGTTATGTTATTCTGAATGTCTTCTCTGTTTGGAAGGAAAGCATTTATTAAGTACCTCCTACATGCCAGGCACTGTGCTAAGAAACTTTATAAATATTATTTCTTTTGATCCTCTAAATAATTCTGGGAGGTAGGTGCTATTATTATTCATATTTTACAATATAGGAAACTGAAGCAAACAGTAGTTAAGTGACTTGCCAAGGGTCACATAGCTAGTAAATTTCTGAGATAAAATTTGAACCCAAGTCTCCAGGTCCTAAATCTATTCACTGTTTCAACTAATGTTCTGTTTGGCTCATAGTTGAATTTATATGTATGAGAAGTAAAGATCAACTATAGTTTGGGGACTACATTCAAAGGGACAGCTGGAAACTGTATGAGAAAAAGTTACTGAAGACTTTGAGTACATCAGATATCATAAGGCAATTTACCCTTCATCTAGAGAAAGTGATGCTTTCTCAGTATTTAGTTAAGAGGGTTAAATAAGCATCTAAATGGTGATGGAGCCAAGCAGGACAGAATAGGTAATCTTCACCAAATGGCCCATAAATCATGATATGGATTAATTTCAATTTGATCTGGTTTGGTCATGCTTGTTTATAGCTTCTGTCTACTTTGTCTTAGCATTATATTTAAAGATCCTCACATACGAGTTTAGGATGAAGAGATATGAAACTTGGACACCAGGACAGGTATTTTTTTTGCTTCTCTGAAGTAGTAGGAGTTCACATAGGATTACTCATTTACAGGGGCTATGCCTTATTGAATGAACAGCTTAACTCTTTTGGAATGAGTGGCAGAGACTGTCTCGCATATATTTTTATGTTTAATTTTCTGCATGCATAGACATGTTGTTTTCCCCAAATAGAATGCCATGTCCTTGAGGTCACAAACTACTTCATGAAGCCATGCAATTTCACAGTAATGTAAAGCTTCCAAATAAACTGAATATCCCTCTCCTCACTCTTGAACCCTTTTAACATCACTTAATCCATAAATTGATGATGATTTCTCAGAGCAGAATCACAAAATTGCAAAATCTTAAAGGTAAAAGGAACCTCAAGTGTTATTCAGTTCAATGAACCTATACTTGAACAAAAATTATTTCTGTAGCATAGACAAAAATGGTCATCTAGCCATTTCTTAAAGAATCCTAGTGAGGAAGAATTCACTGTACTGGGATTCTCTATTTCTAGTAAGCCCATGGAGTACTAATTAACAGTCCAAATAAGAGTCACATTTCACATTGTGTTACACTGCACATTGCAAACTCCTCATGAAGGGAGAGAATATAAACTATAAAAATCTTGCAGCATCTAATATAATGCTACAAATTGGGACAAACTCAATAAATAGTTGTTTATGCCAAAATGATATATTATTATAATTATCTGGAATTTATTTAGCCCATTAAGTTTTTGAAATAATTTATGTAGTAAAGTATATTATTTGAAATTTTCCAGGACCTTGGTGGTTGGTCATACAGGCATTGTTATCTCTGCTTTGCAAGAACTGAGGCACCAAGAGAGTACTTACAGAAGAGAAAATTTGAGGAGGGATTTAAACACAGATCAATTTGCTTAGAGTCCAACACTATTCATAATATAATGTTGCATTTCTTCTAAATGAGGACCAAGATCATATTTAATGATGATGATGATGAACAGAACAGTCTTGGAATCACAAGAATATTTAATTACCACATGTTCCCCTCTCCCTGCCTCCCCTGATTTTTCAAATTGCAATTTAATCTTTTGTTACTTGACTTCCAAGTTGCTTCTGCCACAAGTGTGGGCCCCTAATACAAAGGAATCCAAGTGTTATAGGGTTAATTTGTAAACGAGACAGTGAATATGAAGTTAGTAGGCAAACTGGTTATTGTACAAGCAATAATAAATAGGCTTCTGAGTTGTTCTAATACTTAGGCAAAATGTGTCCAGGGAAAAGAGCTACTTTCACTAATGCTAATCTACTCATTGTCAGTAAATGACTTAGAACTGTGTGAATCACAGTCAGAAACACATTATCTGTGCACAGGCTACAGATGGTAAAAATGTTTGCTTAATAGTAGTAGAGTATATTATTTTGAGAATTTTAAGCAAATCTAAGACGGCTGAAAATGGAAGACTTTTCTTGATTAATCAACACTTGGAAGTTACAGTGTGTATTGAGACTCCAATGAATCCCAATAGTGAAGGAAATAAAAATTTGGTGGAAAAAAGCTGTCATCTAGGAACCTATTGGTATAAACATTCCATTCTAGTGCCTAGGAAGAGGAGCAAGCACACGTGAAATTTGCATTTCTTTATATAAATTTTAACTTAGAGAATATTTTATTCTCTTAGAATCCACAACTTCCTTCATTGTTTAATTTAAATGGATCTTCTTCTTGGGGTCTTTATTGAGGCTAACGCATCAATCCTCAAATCCTTGTATTTGTTTTGCTTGTATTTTGTATTCCCTTTTGTAAGAGTGTGGGGAAAAGTCCCCTTCAGATTTAGATTAGCACAACTGCATATGAATGATTCAGGACTGTTATTGAATAGGTATCTGAGACAGTTGCCCAGCTTGCTGGAGTTGGCATTTTATTTCAGTGTTTTAAGCTAAAAAACTCATCTATATGAAAAAATGAAAGAGATTTGGAGGTTTAAAAACTGAAGAACTGGGGTGGGGGTGGAGAAAACATGGAGGAGAGGACACTCATTTCTTTCTGACCTTCTCCCACAACCCTCAGACTAATTAGCAAATCTAGCCTCTAAATTAGTTCTGGAATGGCAGAATTCACGAATATTAGGAATGCAACAAATTACTGGCAGAAGTTAATTTCGAAGATCATCAGAAAAAGTCTGTTTCAATTGGGCATGGAGGGAGGTGGGCCAAGTGCAAGCAGGCCAAGCACAGATGCCAGGCAACATAGAGTCCCAGGGTGATGTGCAATGGAGAATCTACAGGGAGGAATCTAAAGCAGTGTTGGCTGCTCTGCCCTGGTTGCAAGCCAGTAGGACAGCAGAGCCACAATAAGGATTACCTAGGACCTAAATTATAAAACATCCAACACAAGCACAAAAGGTAAATAGGGAACCCCTAAAAGCCAGAATCATATGAGACCCGGTCACACCCACCCAACATCCGAAGTCAGTAAATACTGACTTAGCACAGCCAGCACTGACCCAATGCAGCCACTGCCACTTTGTAGGGGAAGCTTGGACAACCCTCCCCCCCTTACCCTAAAAACAGATCTCAATTTTTTTTTTAAATGAGTAAAAAAACAAAGAGAACGCTGACCATAATTAGTTTTATGGTGAAAGAGAAGAACAGATTTAGTCTCCCTGAGGAGACTAAAAGCAGATCATCTCCAGATGAAGCACCAAAGGGTAATATATATTGATCCCCATCACACAAGTCTCTACTAGAAGAAAACAAAAGGGATCTTAAAAGAGAGCTAGAAGAAAAATGGGAAAGGAAATGAAAATTTTGCAAGAGGGTTTGGAAAAGGCAATACAAAATAGACTTAGTGAAATAGAATAAACATATAACTTGTTAAAAGATATATTTGACAAAATGGAAAAAGAAAACAACTCCCAGAAAAACAGAATTTGTAAAACAGAAAAAGAAAATAACTCCTTAAAAACAGAATTGGTGAAATGGAAACAAATTCCATAGAACAAAACAACTCATTTAAAAATTCAATTGGACAAATACAAAAAGAAGTAAAAAAAAAAAAGTAAATGAAGAAAATAATTCACTAAAAATCAGAACTGAAAAAAAAAATGGAAATGAATGACTTAATGAGACATCAAGAATCAGTCAAAGACATCAAGAATCAGAAAAAAAAATAGAAAGAAATGAAAAATACCTAATTAGGCAAACAACTGACCTTGAAAATAGAGCTAGGAATGACAATCTAAGGATTATTGGACCTCCAGAAAACCATGATGAAAAAAAAAAAGCCTAGACACTATTTTTCAGGAAATCATCAAAGACAACTGTCCGAATGTCATAGAATCAGAAGGTAAAAAAGCCATTGAAAGAATTCACTGAATACCTCCTGGAAGACCCCAAAATTAAAACTCCAAGAAATATTGTGGCTAAATTACAGAACTATCAGACCAAGGAAAAATATTACAAGCAGCCAGAAAAGCAAAACAAAACAAAACAAAACAAAACAAAACAAAACAAAAAGCAATTCAAATGCCAAGGAGCCACAATAAGGATTACCTAGGACCTAGCAGCTTCTACCTAAAGGATCAAAGGGCCTGGAATCTGATATTCTGAAAGGAAAAGGAATCTGATATTCTGAAAGGTTGGAATGCAACCAAGAATAAATTACCCCACTAAACTGAGCATTTTCTTTCAGGGAAGAAAATGTACATTCAATGAAACAGGTGAATTCCATTTATTTCTGATGAAAAGATAAGAGCTAAACAAAAAATATGACCTCCAAATATAGAACTCAAGAGAAACATAAAAAGTTAAAAAGAAAAGAACTCTTGAGAATTGTATTTCTGTTATGGGTGTACACAGAGAGTGCATATATAATTTGATTTTTACTGTTACGATATAAAAAAGTCACTAGAGGTAGAAAGGGAATTATACCAGAAAAGTGGGACAGTAGAGGTAAAATGAGGGAAATTACATCTCAGGAAGAGACAAAGAAAGCCTATTATAATTGAGGAAAAGAAGAGAGGGGGATGAACATTGTATGAATCTTACTCTCATTAGATTTGGCTCAAAGAGAAAATATTAAACATATTTGGTTTCACAGAGAAACTTCTCTTACCTTATATTAAAGTGAGAGGGGAAAAAGGAAAAGGGAAGGGGTAGGCTAAATAGAAAGGAAAACAGAAATAGTTGGGTAAAGTATAAGAAAGGGGGAGGGACTATAAAGGGGGCAGGTTGCCTGAGGCAAGTAGTGCTCATAAGTAAAATACTGGGGAGGAAGGAAAGGGGAAAAGTAAAGAGAAAAGTATAATTTGGGGTTAATAAGATTTCAGGAAATACAGAATTAGTAGTTTTAACTATAAATGTGAATGGAGTGAACTCTCCCATAAAGCATAAGCAAATAGCAGACTGGATTAAAAGCCAGAATCCTACAATATGTTGTTTACAAGAAACACATTTATCTATTATTTTTTTTAGTTGAGATTTTTTTTAATTAAAACTTTTTATTTGCAAAACATATGTATGGGTAATTCTTCAACATTAACCCTTACAAAACTTTCTGTTACAAATTTGTCCCCCCCTACTCCCCACCCCTCCCCTAGATGGCAGGATATCCACTACATGTTAATTATGTTAAAATACTTGACAAATTGAATATATGTGTACATATTTCCACACATCATTTTTGTGCAAGGAAAATCATATCTACAAGAAAGAAAAATCAGAAAAAGGAAACATAATGCAAGTAAACATCAATAGAGAGCATGAAAATATTATATTGTGGTCCATATTTCACATCCCTCTCTCTGGGTGTATATGGCTTTCTTCACTGAACAATTGGAAGTAGTTTGAAACATTTCATTGTTGAAGAGAGCCATGTCCATCAGAATTGATCATCATATAATATTGTTGTTGCTGTGAATAATGATTTCCTGGTTCTGCTCATTTCACTTAGCATCAGTTCATGCAAGTTTCTCCAGGCCTCTCTGAAATCATCCTGCTGGTCGTTTCTTATAGAAGAATAATATTCCATAACATTCATATACCACAATTTGTTCAGCCATTCTCCAATTGATGGGCATCCATTCAGTTTCCAGTTTACAAGAAACACATTTAAAGCAGAGTGATACATACAGAGTAAAGGTAAAAGGCTGGAGCACAGTCTACTATGTTTGAGGTGAAGTAAAAATGCAGGGGTAGCTATCCTGATCTCAGATCAAGCAAAAGCAATATTTGATCTAATTAAAATAGATAAGGAAGGAAACTATATCTTGCTAAAGGGTCCAATAGATAATGAAGCAATATCAATACTAAACATATATGCACCAAGTGGTATAGCATGGAAATTCCTAAATGAGAAGCTAAGAGAGGTACAAGAAGAAATAGACAGCAAAACTATAATAGCTGGAGATCTTATCCTTGCTCTCTCAGAACTAGATAAATCAAACAACAAAATAAATAAGAAAGACATTAAAGAATAAATAGAATACTAGAAAAGTTAGATATGATAGATCTTTGGAGAAAATTGAATGGAACCAGAAAGGAGTATGCTTTCTTCTTGGCAGTTCATGGAACCTATAGAAAAATTGACCACATATTAGGACATGAAGACCTCAAAATCAAAATCAGAAAACCAGAAATAGTAAATGCATTTTTTTCAGATTATGATGCAATAAAAAATATATTCAATAAAAGGCCAAGGGTAAATAAACCAAAAATTAATTGGAAACTAAATAATCTTATCTTAAAGAATGAATGGGGCCAGCTAAGAAATGCACTAGATAGAGCAAAAGCTCTGAAGTCAGAAGAACCTGAGTTCAAATTTGACCTCAGAAACTTAACACTTCCTAGCTGTGTTACCCTGGACAAGTCACTTAACCTCAATTGCCTCAGGAAAAATAAAAAAAATGAATAAATGGGTGAAACAGCAAATCATAGACACAATTAAAAATTTCATCCAAGAGAATGACAACAATGAGACAACATACCAAAATTTGTGGGATGCATCCAAAGGGGTAATAAGGAGAAAATTTATATCTCTAGATGCTTACTTGCATAAAATAGAAAAAGAGAAGATCAATGAATTGGACTTGCAACTAAAAAAAGCTGAAAAAAGAACAAATTAAAAACCCTCAATCAAATGCCAAACTTGAAATTCTAAAAATAAAAGGAGAGATTAATAAAATTGAATGTAAAAAAACTATTAATAAATAAAACTAAGAGCTGGTTTTATGAAAAAAAAAACCCAACAAAATAGATAACCCTTTAGTTAATTTGATTAGAAAAAGGAAAGAAGAAAGTCAAATTGTTAGTCTTAAAAATGAAAAGGGAGAACTTTCTACCAATGAAGAGGAAATTAGAACAATAATTAGGAGTTACTTTGCCCAATTTTATGCCAATAAAATTGATAACGTAAGTGAAATGGAAGAATACTTACAAAAATATAGATTGCCCAGGTTAACAGAAAAGGAAATAAATTACTTCAATTTTCCCATTTTATAAAAAGAAATAGAATAAGTCATTAATTAACTTCCTAAAAAAAAAATTCCCAGGACCAGATAAATTTACATGTGAATTCTACCAAACGTTTAAAGAACAATTAACTCCAAATACTATAAACTATTTGAAAAAATAGGGAATGAAGGACTACTACCAAATTCCTTTTATAACACAGACATGGTACTGATACCTAAACCAGGTAGAACAAAAACAGAGAAAGAAAATTATAAACCAATCTCCCTAATGAATATTGATGCAAAATTCTTAAATAAAATATTAGCAAAGAGATTACAGAAAATCATCTCCAGGATAATATACCATGACCAAGTAGGATTTATACCAGGAATGTAGGGATGGTTCAATATTAGGAAAATTATTAGCATAATTGACTATATGAATAACAAAATTAACAAAAAACATATGATTATCTCAATAGATGCAGAAAAAGCATTTGATAAAATCCAACATCTATTGCTATTAAAAACACTAGAGAATATAGGAATAAATGGTCTTTTCCTTAAAATAGTCAGTAACATATATTTAAAACTATCAGCTAGCATCATATGTAATGGTGATAAACTGGAACCATTCCCAGTAAGATCAGAGATGAAACAAGGTTGCCCACTATCACCATTACTATTCAATATTGTATTAGAAATGCTAGCTTTGGCAATAAGAGAAGAAAAAAAGATTAAAGGAATTAGAGTAGGTCATGAGGAAACCAAATTTTCACTCTTTGAAGATGATATGATGGTTTACTTAGAGAACCCTAGAGAATCAACTAAAAAGTTATTAGAAATAATTTACAACTTTAGCAAAGTTGCAAGATACAAAATAAATCCTCATAAATCATTAGCATTTTTATACATCACTAACAAAATCCAACAGCAAGAAATACAAATTAAAATTTCATTTAAAATAAATGTCAGGGCAGCTACGCAGTGCAGTGGATAAAGCACCAGCCCTGAATTCAGGAGGACTGAGTTCAAATCTGGCCTCAGTCATTTAACATTTCCAAGCTGTGTGACCCTGAGCAAGTCACTTAACTCCACTTGCCTAGCAAATAAATAAATAAAATAAAATAAATGTCAATAGTATAAAATATTTGGGAATCTATCTGCCAAGGGAAAGTCAGGAAGTATATGAGCAAAACTACAAAACACTTTCCACACAAATAAAGTCAGATTTAAACAATTGGAAAAATATCAAGTGCTCTTGGATAGGTCAAACGAATATGATAAAGATCACCATACTACTTAAACTAATCTATTTATTTAGTGCCATACCAATCAAACTCCCTGGAAACTATTTTACTGATCTAAAAAGAATAACAACAAAATTCATCTGGAAGAACAAAAGGTCAAGAATTTCAAGGGAATTAATGAAAAAAAAAAAAAAGCAAATGAAGGTGACCTAGCTGTACCAGACCTAAAACTATATTATAAAGCAGTGGTCATCAAAACCATTTGGTATTGGCTAAGAAATACAGCAGTTGATCAGTGGAATAGGTTAGGTTCACAGAACAAAATAATCAATGACTACAGCAATCTAGTATTTGACAAACCCCAAAACCCCAGCTTTTGGGATAAGAATTTACTATTTGACAAAAACTGCTGGGAAAATTGGAAACTATTATGGCAGAAACCAGGCATTGGTCCATACCTAACTCGGTACACCAAGATAAGGTTGAAATAGGTTCATGATCTAGACATGATGATATTATAAAGAATGATATTATAAACAAATTAGAAGAACATAGGATAATTTACTTCTCAGATCTGTGGAGGAAGAATGAATTTGTGACCAAAGAAGAACTAGAGATCATTATTGATCACAAAATAGATAATTTTGATTATATTGGTTAAAAAGTTTTTATACAAACAAAACTAATACAGACAAATTTAGAAGGGAAGCAACAAACTGGGAAAACATTTTTACATTCAAAGGTTCTAATAAAGGCCTCATTTCTAAAATATGTAGAGAATTGACTAAAATTTATAAGAATTCAAGCTGTTCTCCAATTGATAAATAGTCAAAGGATATGAACAAACAATTTCATATAAAGAAATTGAAACTATTTCTAGTCATATGAAAAGATGCTCCAAATCACTATTGATCAGAGAAATGCAAATTAAGACAACTCTGAGATATCACAATATCTTATTGGCTAAAATGACAGGAAAAGATAATGACAAATGTTGGAAGGGATGTGGGAAAACTGGGACACTGATACATTGTTGGTGGAACTGTGAACGGATCCAACCATTCTGGAGAGCAATCTGGAACTATGCTCAAAAAGTTATCAAACTGTGCATACCCTTTGATCCAGCAGTGTTTCTACTGGGCCTATATCTTAAAGAAATCTTAAAGGAGGGAAAGGAACCTACATGTGCAAAAATGTTTGTGGCAGCCCTTTTTGTAATGGCTAGAAACTAGAAACTGAATGGATGCCCATCAATTGGAGAATGGTTGAATAAATTATGGTATATGAATGTCATGGAATATTATTGTTCTGTAAGAAAGGACCAACAGGAGGATTTCAGAGAGGCCTGGAGAGACTTGCATGAACTGATACTAAGTGAAAGGAGCAGAACCAGGAGATCATTATACATGGCAACAACAAGACTATATGATCATCATTTCTGATGGACATGGTTCTCTTCAACAATGAGAAGATTCAAACCAATTCCAATTGATCATTGATGAAGACAGCCATCTATAGCCAGAGAAAGGCCTGTGGGAACTGAGTGTGTGTACTACAACATAGCATTCTCACTCTGATATTGTTTGCTTGCATTTTTTTTTCTTAGTTTTTTTTTCTTCTTGATCTGACTTTTTCTTTTGCAGCGGAATAAATATATAAATATGTATACATATATTGGATTTAACATGTATTTTAACATATTTAACATGTAGTGAACTACCTGCCATCTAGGGGAGGAGGTGGGGGAAGGAGAGGATAATTTGGAACAGAAGGCTTTGCAAGGGTCAATGTTGAAAAATTACCCATGCATATGTTTTTTAAATAAAAAGCTTTAATAAAAACAAAACAAAACAAAACAAAAACACAACTAAAGAACTTAAATCCCGAGTTGTTTGACAATTATTCAGCAAAAACCAGCTCCCTGATTTATAGCCTAGCCTTCAAAGAATACAAAAGTGAAATATATAGAATAATGCTCATAAAGAAGGTTAAGATCTCTGACCAAGGGTTCAAATTCTGGACCAGAAAGAGGTCCAAAGAAAAAACCAAGCCTGAGGTTATGAACTAGGTGAAATGAGCCTGCTCTTTGTTTTAAAGAGCTTGGTATTGGAGGCTTTAGTACCTCCTGCTAGGGAGATGAAAGTGTTATTAGTAGCTAAGACTGAGGGAACTAGACAAGGAAAGTTTCTTCTTATCTTAAAGGCTTTTTTCTTGACTTTTCTAAAACAGCTGTGAAAGACATGTTCAGATTTTAAACTAAGAAACTATGGCAGCACTAGCTTTCCCCTAAGGAAGAGATACCTAAGGATTTTAGCTGTACCAGTGTTTGGGGGTGGTGGAGACTATAACTAAGCATTGCTTTTTAGAGTAGCATCTTACTGGAGACCAGTAAGGAGTAGGCCTGTTTAGTATAGACCATGAGACCAGTGGCCCAGGTAGAAACAGTGCAATGCAATGCTAGTATCCCCAGTGGGAGTAGTACAGTGGTATACAGTGGATCCTAATGGGAGTAATACAGTGCTACCAGTGGGAAAAATAAAGTGCTTATAATGACCCTTGGGAGTAGTGCAATACTAGGAGTGGTCCCAGAGGGAGTAGTGCAAAGGTAACAAGGGCTCCAGGGGGAGAAGTAATGTGGTACTGATGGAATGGGAACTGTGTCCCCCAGATCTTTGTGGAGGGTGAGCCATATGGCCCCGGGGAAATTCCTGGAAATGATGCCCACCCACCTGAATCTCCCTAAGGAAGGCTATTCCTAGGGAATCTCTCACTTCCAAAGGATTGATAATCACTTTCATCTGGGAAACAATCATCATCCTTTATTGAATTGAAAATTAGCCCTTGATCACTCCCCAACCCCGGGCACAGAAACCTAAATATAATCAAAGGCTGTACCCCAATTGCTAAAATTCCTATCAGGATTTGACCATTGAGAAGTTGTTTCTCAGTGTAATAACCCTCCCCCCCCCCCTTTTTTTTTTGGTCAAAAACCTTGTCTGCAGATCAGGACTGAATTCTTTCACAAAAAACCCCTGTGACACTATTCCATTTCTATTAGGGTAATCTCTCAGCCTCATTTCTCACAACTCAATAGTATCAATGACCTCAAAAGGAACAGTATAATAGTATAAAACTAGATGACAAACATCAGAAGTCCAGTAGCTTTCAGGGTGTGAATTATATTTCTATGCTTGTGCTTGACCACCTATATTTTCTGTCTCAGAATTCTTCTTATTTGTTCATACATACTCAATTGTAGGTCAGCCTTAGAGGCTGCATGGAGTACAAAATTATCTGCAAATACAAAGTCATGAACCAACTCTCACTTAATTTAACCTTGGCTTATAGGCTTTTCAAGTTAAATAATTTATCATACAATGCAACATCTAAACTTGATGCCAATTTTCATCCTAATTGAAGGCATCTGACAATAGGGATGGATTCAGAGAAATCTGGCAAGATTTCCATGAACCAATGCAGAGTGAGGTGAGCAAACTGTAGGTCTAAAGAGCTATTGTACCTACCTCATTTTTGTATACCTGTGAAACCTGGAATGTATAACACTGCTATGCCAGGAAACTTACTGACTTCCATTTGAATTGTCTTTGAGTCTGAAGATCATTACAAGATAAAGTAGTGGAACTGAAGTGCTTTCTTGATCTGGAATGCCAACATTCAAACTGATACTTAGAATTTCACTCCTTTTGGGCTGGCCATATTGCTCAAATACCCAATATATGTTTGTTTAAAAGATTATTTCACAGAAAACTTAGAAAAAGCAAGCACTCATAAGGAGATTAAATGCAGCAATACAAAGACATTCTCAAAGTCTTTTCGAGGAACTTGGAATCAATTGTAAGACTTGAGAAACACTAACAAAGGTCCTGATCTTTCAGCATGGCATGTCCACTTCAAAGAAGATCCTGTGCTCTATGAGCAAAGTAGAATTTCAGTAGCTAAAAGAAACTTGAAATGCACACATTTAGAGACAACTCCATTCCAATTGTTCATGTGGAGTATTTTATCAAAAATAAATAAGAGGTTGTGTTTTTATGTAATTCTACAATAATTCTTATTTTAATAGAATAAAAATTTAGAAGAGGCATTTTATTGTATTACTTTTGCTTCTAATCATTATTTCATCAGTTTATATTTTTGGAAGTTTGATAAATTAGATGAGAAACGTTTAGCCTTGAAAATATTAGTTTTGTCTTTAGAATAAAGTATTAAAAAGGACTTTCTGAGAAAGATGGCATAGTTGAATATTCTAGCCAAACTCAAATCCCTGAAGATCATCTTAGGAACAATGAAGAAGAGTCCTAGATGAAACAAATATTTAACAAAACCAACAAGAAATACCAATAAGTGTTTCCCTTCCATTAAGAAATGAAGCCCCAAAGCATCAGATTTCTTATTCTAGGGACATTCCAGGAGACAAGATAGAAGCTGGCAACCTCCTGGCAGTGACCATTTCAAGGGACAAGGAAAATCTAGCTGATTTTGGTTTGATAATATTTCTCACATCATTTTTTCTAATCTTTTCTCACATGACTGCCAACCTACTGTGGAAGACCTTACTGCCACACACTTGTACTAGTATCATAGTTTCTTAATGGCCTCCCTGGCTCTAGTCTCACCCCTCTTCAGTCTATCAATCATACAGCTGCCAAATCGATCTTTCTAAAGAAGAGGTCTGACCCTGTCACATCCCTTCTCAAAATGCTCAAGTGGTTCCAAATTGCTTCTAAGATAAAATGCAAGCTCTTCTGTCTGACATTTAAAGAACTTTATAATGACTAAACATATTTCCCATTACTCTCCCTCAATCACTATCTGTTCCAAACAAACTGATCTATTTCCTGTAGCCTATATATGACATTTCATCTCCTTACTCTATACTGTAGTCAAGCCTGACTCTATGCCTGGAATGTTCTTTTTGCTCAACATTTGAGATTTCTAACTACTAATGGTTCACCTCCAGTGAAACTTCTTGAAGAGGCCTTTCTTGGTTCCTTTAATCAATAACTCTCCCCTTCTCCCAGGGAAATTAATCTATATCTGTTTATGCACATATATGTCAGTATACATACATGTGTATATTCATATGTATTCTGTGGGTATATGTGATGTTTACTTTTCTATGTAAATATGTCTTAAATGCAAACCAGAAAAGATATTTGAACCAGGGGTAATATGATAAAACATATGTATTAGAGAAATTATTTTGGTATCTATTTGGAGACTAAATCATAAAGGAAAATTCTAAGTAGTGACATGTATTTGGGGGCTATTAGTCCAGGCAAGGAGTGATAAAATCTTGAATTAAGAATGGTAATGGTTTAAGTGAGGCAGGTAAATGGATGGAGTGCTGCAACTGGAGTCAGGAAGTTCTGAGTTCAAATGTGACCTCAAACAATACTTCTTAGCTATGTAGTCCTGAGAAAGTCACTTAACCCTGTTTGTCTCAGTTTCTTCACCTATAAAATAAACTGGTGAAGGAAATGGCAAAACACTTCAATATTTTTGCCAAGAAAAATCTATACAGAATTGTGAAAAATCAGACATAACCAAATGATTGAATAACAACAAAACAGTGTAGATGAAAAGGAAGCAATGGATTTGAGAAACATGGAATTGAATTATGCAAAGTGTCTGCATTTATAGAAATGGAAGTTGTTTTGATAGACCAATTATGGTGGGAGTTGATATGCCAACTTCCTTGCCCCTGTGAAGATTAAATTACTTTTTCTAAAAGACATGGAAACTATCCTCCAGATTTTATTGGCTCAGGGGACTAGGGACTCAGAGGCATAACTCCCCTGTTTTGCAAATACAAATAGCCATGGGGACTTTCAGTTTCTCTCTGATGCCTGAGCAGACTGTTATGGTCAATTCAGGAGTAGGAGTTTTACTGATGTGAATCAACCTGCTATGTTCTAGATGCATATAAAATAACCTGTTTTATAATTAGCACATTTTAAACTTGGGGGTAATAAAATGACCCTGAAAGCTAATTTGATTAGGAGGTCCTTTGAACTCTTTCAGGGCATCTGCAAAGTCAAAACTACTTTCATAATATTTGCCTATTAAATATTCTTACTTTTTCCAAGTACATATATTTGCTAGGCTACTTTTTCTTCATGGACACATCCAAAACAATAAACTGTGGTAGATAGAATTTTGAAGCAGATATGAGACTTTAGCTCTCTTTTATTAATTCAGACATTAAAGAAATTTGCCCCAAAATATGTGAAACATTTTCATTCTTCTCAATAAATATTTGTTTATTTATATTTATTTTTTGGAGAGGTAATTAGGGTTAAGTGACTAGCCCAACGTCACACAACTAAGAAGTACTAAGTGTTTGAGGCCAGATTTGAACTCAAGTTCTCCTGACTCTGGAGCTGGTACTCTATCCATTGTGCCATCTAGCTGCCACTATTTTTTATTTTTGAAAAAAAATATTATTTATGTTATCATTCTAGGGGTATATTATTGCAGCATAATGGGAACAGTATCAGTTCTAGAGTCAGGAAGACATTTTCTGAGTTCAAAGCTGACTTCAAACACTTACTAACTGTGTAACCCTGGGTAAATCACTTAACCCTGTTTGCTTCAGTTTCCATGTATGTAAAATGAGATGCAGAAGAAAACAGCAAATCATTTCAGCAGCTTTGCCAAAGAAATCCCAAAATACAAATAAGTTGGAAATGACTCAATATGATTGAACAACAAAAATTATATTAATGTATTTTAATGAAATAAAAAACTATCAGTTTTTATTTTTAATATAGAATTATAAAATATGACCAACATACATGAGAATTCTTTGTTATCCTCAATAATTTTTAGTGTACAAAGAGGTCTTGTACTTTTTAAAAAAGTTTAGGAATAACTGATAGTAGTAATGTTACTGTATATAAGTCAGAAGATCTAGATCTGGATTGAAACTTTGCTTTATATCGGCCTGTGTGACTTTGGGAATTTAGTCACTTCAAATTATTTTGAAACTTAATCTACAAAAATAATATAGTACTATATATTATATGTCACAAAAGATTATGATGATCAAATGGGAAAATTTTCAGCAAACAACCAAAAAGTTTTCACTTGAGCCAGCTCACTGAAAAAATCACTTCAAGAATGATAAAAAGAAGCACCAAATGAAAGAAAGATAAAACAATCCTAGAAGAAACAACAGTGTTCTCCCTTATCCCACCAAGTTCTGTACCAGAAGCTCAGGCTTGATGCTAATCTGGGAAATGAGTTTGAAAACTCAGCTTGTAGCCAACATAACTTATCAGTAGGTCACAGTGTTAGGAGATAGTGATGCCATTCTTGACTTTCCAGTCATGGAAAACAGCAGGGTTTAGGATTAGACATTGAAAGGAGGTAAGACTGGCCCCAAGCAGTTTCCATCCAGGAGTTAAAGTAGGGAAGGAGAATTTAATTCTTAGTTAACCTTTTCAAAATTGCAGTAGGCCATTGGCACCTGAATTACAGAACGGGAAAGGTTTAGTGCCTGTATATCAGTGTTCCATTCTGTAATTTCAGTCAGAAGAAGGATATGGATTTTTCCACCTCATCCAAGTTTGTGGGAGGAGGCTAAACATTGGCTCTAGGACAAGATCCAGTCTAGTTATTAAGGATAAAAAAATGAACCAAAAGAAGAAAATAGTTATTTATAGTCAATAGTTAATTAATATTGGTTAATAAAACTCCAAGATACAGTTAAAAATTACCCTGAAATAATTACATGTGTAATTCAAGTAAAACAAATACTGAGTTAGCTAAGACTCTAAAACTAGATGAGAGAAATGAAAGAAAAAATGAAACAAGGAATAGAGAATGAAATCTGAGTACTTGGAAAAAGAAAGAATTGCTTAGGTGGAAATGCTTAAAAAGACTCAAGTAGTAAACACACAGAAAAATAGAATAAAGCAAAAAGAATTCAATAGTTTAATGGAAGAACAAAAATTAATATTAAAGTAAAAATTTCTCTCATCCCCAATTAAAAGAATATGTCCTGAAACTGACTTGGAAAACAGGATTAAATGAGATAATATCAGATCATTGGGCTATCTGATAACAATGAGCAAACAACAACCATCTGTATATCATATTTCAATAAAGGAAAGCAAAATTTTCAGAAGCATTTATACCAGAGGGCAGCATGAAACTAGCAATAATTCATGTATCAAAGTATATAAAAACTACTGAAAATAGAAAGGTCAAAATCTAGAGTTCTAGAAAATATTACAAGCACAGAGTAAAAAAGAGATTAAATATCAAGGTACTACAATCAGCATTTCACAGGATTATATAGTATTTACTCTAAAGAAAAGGAAAGCTTGGTTAATATATAACTCAGAAGAAAAAGGGAAAAGGTTAAAACTAAGAATACTTTATCTTGTAAAGCAACACATGATCCCGCAAGGGAAAGTGAACCTTTAATAGGATATATAACTTTCAAATATTTCTTTCTTTCTTTTTTTTTTTTTTTTTGCTTTTTGCTGAGGCAATTGAGGTTAAGTGACTTGCTCACGGTCACACAGCTAGGGAATGTTAAGTGTGTGAGACCAGATTTGAACTCAAGTCTTCCTGACTTCAGGGCTGATGCTCTATCCACTGTGCTACCTAGCTGCTCCACTTTCAAATATTTCTATCGAAAAAAAAAGATATGAGTAGAATCCCTCAAAAAGAGAAGAGAAAACTATAAAAACAACTACTTTTTTTATTATAATGAAACAGCTAAATGAATTCTACTGTTGTAAAGGATCAGAGAGAGTACAAAGAAATATTAACTCAGGGATATACATTTTCTGCTTTGTTGGATTTTAGAGAAAATAGAGGACAAAAGAAATAAACTAAGAAAGAAAAGAGGAATAGGAGAGAAGGTCTTTCTGTTTTTTTTTCACAAAAACATCCTGTATCCATCTGGGGCCATTTCTTTTTGCTTTGTGTTCTTACTACTTTGTGTTTTTGGAATTACCTTGGAATTTTAGAAAATAAAATAAAAAATAATTTTGTTAATCCCTCAAGCTGTAAATGCGTTTCTCTTTTTATGATTCTCTAAGACTATTCCTTATTTTTCTTTCATAATTTTAAAGCCAAGGACAGACTACTTTCAGTTACATGGAATTCCTAATGTTCCTATAAAAGTTAATTTAGCATATTTATTTAAGATAGTAGTAAATGATCACTAGATTTCTGACCTAAACTTCCTTTTGTTATTTTTACCTCTTTCATCTTTTTCTGGGTTTACTAATTCTATCATTGATTCAAAGCTCTTCTAGAAGAATAATGGATCAGATATTAAGGAAACTCAATAATCTTGAACATTATAGGGACAGTTATACCTTCAGGACCCTAGAGTACTATTTGGTGTACTATGGAGGGGTAATTAATAATCATTAAAGTGTAAATTCCCTAAATGAATCATTTATTTCTAGAAAATAGTTTAAAATATGAGGGATCTTTTCCATTATAGATGTGTGAATAGTGGAAAAATAAATTTTGCTTCTATCTTTTGATTTTATAATGCGTAAATCTTCCCCTGTGTTTGTTTTCCTTTTTCCTCCTATGGAGCCATTCACATATAATAAAAGAAAAAAAAAAGGGAAAAAATCAGCACAATCAATCAATATATATTAAAACTTTGTCAGTATATTCAAATTTCTCCAAATGTGAATCCCTACTTCTATAAATTTTGCAAAATGCATTTTTGATTGTTTAGTGGTTACTGTTCTTTCCAGTTACATTGCTGTAGTTACTTTCTGCTTTCTGCCCTTGACTTACTCTACTCTGCAGTAGTTCATGTATTCCATGTATGTCTATACTCATCATATCCATTTTTAAGTATTATTTGACTGCATGCGATATACTACAATTTTCTAAAAAAGCAATTTCCCATTCAAAGATTATCTGCTTTGTTTCTAATTCTTTACTAATACAAAAAGATTTTTTTATTGATGATTTGGATAAATTTTTCTTATATTTGTTAGTAGTTTGTAACACTTTTGAGAACTTTTTTGTTCCTATTATTTTTATTTGCCAAATAATGAGGAGGACCATTGCTTCATTATATAGATCTATTACTATTCTGAATTTGCTAATTTCTAAAATATGTCTTGAATCAATTTATAGTTTATAAGTGGGTGAAAAAGTTTAGCAAAATATATCACTTTACTAGGATATCCCATTTATGCCTATATTTATATGATGCTAAAATAATTGATTAATGATGAGGAAGCAGGGGAAAAGACAGCCTCTATTCAATGAAAGTAAAAGTAAAATGAATTGTTGGATACTGCATAAACAAAACAGACAGCATTGTCAGTGGTTTCTAAAGTACCCCACAGAGGCCATTTGAAGTTTGATGTTGCTAAATATTTTAGATCTTTAAAACTTACTGTTAAATGCAACGTGGTTTTGCATAATAATCACATAACTTATTGAAGAAGTAATTATATGGAGTTCAATTTCAGAAACTTCCATAAGTATCTGAAAGTACTCTTAGGTTTGAGCCAATTTATATGAATGATTTTGACTTAAGAGAATATTCTGTATGATGCTGGGGTAAATATCTGAATGATATTTCTTATGCTGCTTCTTGTGAGTTGGTATTAATTAGAAATAAGTAGAAATACCTTCCCACCTGTCACACATCACTCTATTAGTTTATGAAAAGAACTTTGATTCTTTAGAAACTGGTGTTCCAAATTTTGTGACCATATAGCACCACTGAGAGAACAAGTATTCTAATTCTCTCTTCCTCCATTCCTCTCTGTCTCTGTCTCTCTTTCTCTCTTTCTCTCTCTCTCCTTCTCTGTCACACACACACACACACACACACACACACACACACACACACACACACCCCTCTTATTGTCCCTCCCCCCCAGAAGAATGTTGAGATTACAAAAAGCACTGTGCATTTTCTAACCCATTCTTTGCCTTCTGTTCTAGTCCTAGCCTCTTATATAGCCATTCTTGTTTTTTCCCCCAGACATCCCCTGAAGTATCAACTCAATGGATTGGATATATGACTGCATAACATAAGTTTATTCTGATAGGATTGCTTCTTTGAATTGTTTTGAAAAATTATGCATCTCACTGAGGAAGTTCTGGAGTATTCTTGGATTTGTTTTAATCAGGAAAATGTTTGCAGAAATGAACCCCTAGAAGTCTTCATCATTTATAGGGAATCCTTCTCATATAGACTCCACATAGGACATTTACTATGACAATGACATATACCTTTAGCAAACATACACCTACTAATTATATACTTTATATAATGTTAATAGCCAGATGGTCACTGACCACAATTTACTCTGAGATTGGAAGAATTCCGTGTGATTCTAAAAAAATGCAAAAAAGATTTCTAGTTGGGAGAGAGAACCTCCAAAGCTATGTTATCTTTTATTAAGTTAAATATCAATCAACCATACAATGAATAGAGTGAATCTAATATTCACTGTTCCTCTTGGTTAATGGTGTGACTATAAGGATTTGATCTGCTATGGAAATTATTTTCGACTTTTTTTTTGTTCCCTCATTGTTTTTTGTCAAGGATAGTCTCAGTATATTTTTACATCAGTGTCATGAATATTTTTTAGAAATGAAAAAGTAGGCAAATGAATCAATGAGCACTTATAAAATACTATCTTACAAACTTTGTAAGCATTTGGGAATATAAACTAGCCTTTTCCCTCAAGGAATTTGCAATTTATATAAGGAAATTACATGTAATTTTGTTATATGCATGACTACATGTGTGTATAAAACTAAATACGAAGTAACTTTTTTAGAGGAAGGACTAACATCTGAGTGACCAGGAAAAAGCCTCATGTATGATATAACACTCAATATTTGAAGAAAAATAAATATTATAAAAGGTAGAGGTAAGGCATTAGAGCATTCCAGGCATGGTGGATAGCATGCAAAAAAGCATGGAAATCAGAGATTGAATGGTATATATGAGGAACAAAGACAAGCCCAAATGCTTTGGTTAGACTAGAGTTGTGTGAAAAAGAGTGACTACTTTATATCACTTAGATCTTTGCAGGTGATGGTCAAAATTATAATAGATATATTAGTCTTTTTCTATTTCCCATAGCTATCTTGGTTGAATAATTTCATTTTTATCTTTTCTTCTAATTTGAAGACTTTGACCTAGATTTTGACTAGCCTGACTATATAGACAGTTATTTTCTTATTCATAACTAGTCATTTCCCATGTATCATAATAAATTTTATTTTTTGTGGTTTTGTTTGGTGCATATTACATTAAGCTACTTCTGAAACTTTCATCAAAGAAAGTATACATTTTATATAATAGTCATGAAGGTATTACAATGGTTCTTTGTTCTGCTCACTTTATTCTGCATTAGTGAGTTAACTTTTTCCATGTTTTTCTAAAATCATCATATACCACAACTTGTTCAGCTCTTCCCCAATTGAAAGACATTCTCTTAATTTCTAATTTTTGCTATCACCAAAAGAGCTGTTATAAATGTTTTTGTACAAATAGGTCCTCCCTGCTACCTTTTTCTTATCTCAATTTTGATACATTAGTAGTGGTATTAGTGGATCAAAGGATATGTACAGTTTTATAACCTTTTGGGAATAGTTCCAAATTGGTACCCAGAGTGGCTGGATCAGTTCACATCTCCAGCAACAATGTATTAGTCTAAAACTTTACCACATCCATTCTAAGATTTATAATTTCCCCTTTCTGTCATATGACCAATATAATAAGCATGAGGTGGTTCCTTAGAGTTGTTTAGATTTGCATTTCTCTAATCAATAGTGACTTTTTTTTCATATAGCTATAGATAGGTTTGATTTATTTATCTAAAAACTTTCTGTTCATATCTTTTAGTTATTAATCAATTGGGGCATGATTTGTATTCCTATAAATGTATTCAGTTCTCTTTATATTTGAGAAAGAAGCCTTTATCAGAGTCACTTCCTGTAAAAATTCTTTCCCAGCCTTTTGCTTTCCTTTTAATTTTGACTGCATTGATTTTGTTTGTGCAACATTTTAAAAATTTAATACAATGAACATTATTTATTTTACATTTCATAAGGTTCTCTCTTTTGTGTTTGCTCATAAATTCCTTCCTTAAACATATATCTGATATGCAAACTATTTCATGCTTGTTTAATTTGTCCATTGTATCTCATTTTATGTCTAAATCATGAACCCATTCTGACATTATTTTGGCATATGGTGTGAAATGTTGCTCTACACTTAGTTTTTTGTCAAACTGTTTTCCAGTTTTCACAAAAATTTTTGCCAAATACAGAGTTCTTATCCCAAAAGCTTGGATCTTTGTTTTTGTCAAACACTAGAATACTATGTCATTGACTGCTGTATACAATATATTTAATCTATTTCACTGATCTACTACTTAATTTCTTAGCCAGTATCAGATTATTTTGTTAATTACTGTTTTGTAATAAAGTTTGAAATCTGGATAGGCCACATTCCTTTATATTTTTAAAATCTATGCCCTTGTTCTTCCAGAAGAATTTTATTATTTTTTGTAGATCTTTAAAATAATTTTTATTAGTTTGATAGATATAGCACTGAATAAATTAAAGTAGAATCTTCATTTCTATTATGTTTATTTGACCTACTCATGAACTAGTAACATTTTTTCAATTGTTTAGATCTGATTTTATTTGTGTGAAAAGTGTTTTGTAGTTGTATTTATCTAGTTCTTGGGTTTGTGTTGGCAGTTTAACTCCAAAGTATTTTGTATTGTCTAAGGTAATTTTAAATGGAATTTCTCTTTCTTTTCCTGCTGGGCTTTGTTGATGGTCTATAGAATGCTAATGATTTATGTAGGCTTACTTTACTTCAAACTTCATTAAAGTTGTTAATTATTACATCTAGTTTTTTTTTTTTACTTGATTCTCTAAGTATGACATTTACTCATCTGTAAAGAGTGATAGTTTTATTTCCTCATTGCCTCTTTGAATTTCTTGAATTTCTTTTTTTTCCCTCTTATTTCTAAAGCTAACATTTTTATTACTGTATGGAATAATAGTATAATGGACATGCTTGTGTCACTCCTGATCTTATTGGGGAGGTTTTTAGCTCATCCTCATTATAAATAATGTTTTTAGTCTTAGATAGCTATTGCTTCTTTTTTAAGATAAACTTTTTCAGCATCTATTGAGATAATAATATGATTTCCATTGATTTTTTTAAATTGATGGTCAATAATTCTGAATATTGAAACAATTATTCAATTTTTCCTGAATTCCTGGTATAAATCCCACCTAGTTGTACGATCCTGGTGATATATTGTGATATATTGCTATAATCTTCTTATTCTTTCATTATTTTTTTTGCATTAATATTCCTTAGGGAAATTTGTGTATAGTTTTATTTTTCTTTTCTCACTTTTCCTGATGTAGATATCAGCATCATATTTGTGTCACAAAAGGAATTGGCAAGATTTTTTATCTTTTTTTTTCCAAACAGTTTATATAGTCTTGAAATTAATTGTTTGTTAAATATTTGAGAGAATTTATTTGTGAATCCATCTGGTCCTGGAGATTTTTTTCTCAAGGAATTCATTGATGGCTTATTTAGTTTTTTTTCCCCTAAGGACACTTAAATACTCTATTTCCTCTTCTGTTAATCTGGGAAATTTATATATTATTTTGTAAATATTCATTCACTTTATTCAGATTGTCAGATTTATTGGCATTTAGTTAGTAAAATTGCTCCCAATAATTACTTTAATTTCCTTATGATTTGTTGTTCACCCTTCTTATTTTTGATGCTAGTAATTTTTTTAAACATTCAATTAAATAATGGCTTATTTTATTTTTTCACAAAACCAGCTTCTAGTTTTCTTTATTAATTCAATGTTTTTCTTACTTTCAATTTCATTTGTGAATCTCTTCATTGGTCTTCTATATTTCCAATCTGGTGTTTAATTGAGGATTGAAAATTTGTTCTTTTTCTAGTTTTTAGTAGCCCAATTCATGGATCTGTTATTTCTTTATTTCATTCATGTAAAAATTTAGAGATATAAAATTTCCTCAAAGTACCATTTTGGCTACATACCATAAATTTTGGTATGCTTTCTCATTCTTATCATTTTCTTAAATTAAATTATTCATTGTTTCTATGATTTGTTTTTGACTCATTCTTTAGGATTAGATTATTTAGTTTCCAATTACTTTTAATCTATCCTTTGACTATTCTTTATTAGATATAATTTTTATTGCATTATGATCTGAAAAGGATACATTGAATATTTCTGCTTTTCTGCACTGGTTACAGATATATGGTTGATTTTTGTGTAGATGCCATGTATCACTGAGAAAAAGATATATTTCTTTCTATTCCCATTTACTTTCCACCATGGGTAAATCATATCGGATGTTTTTAAAATGCTATTTACCGACCTAATTTCTTTTTTATTTTTTGGTTAGATTTATCTTGTTCTGAGGATAAAAATGTTTCCCACTAGTATGTTTTTTTTTTTAATCTTCTCCTATTACTCATTTAACTTTAAAATTTTGGATACTGTAACCCTGGGCAAGTCACTTAACTCCAATTGCCTCAGGAAAAAAAATTAGATACTATATCATTTGTATTTATAGGTTTTCATTGACAGATATTTTTTAGCATAGTGCTTTTTAAAGAATTTTTGTTAAATGTTAATAGATTCTGCTCCAGCCTTTACCTTTATTCTTTATGTGTTTTTTCTGCTTCAAATGTGTTTTTTTTTTTTTTTTTTTGTAAACAAAAATTTGTTAGATTCTGGTTTCTAATCCATTCTGCTAATAGATTATGTTTTATGGGTGAGTTCATCTTGAGGTTAAACTAGGTACATCCTGAAATGCTCTGAGGTTAATTAGGCGCTATTGCCAAGATTTGGGGTGTAGGCATGTTGGAGGCATAGCAAGGAGTGATAATTATCAATCTGGTTAAAGTTTTACATTAGTCAGTCTTAATGTCATTGAATTATTGTGCTAACTGAGGAGTGATGTTACTTTTAGTAAACAGATTTGAGAGTGCTAACTTAGATGACTACAACTGAAAATTTGAACTTTTGTGAAATTGGGAAATATTCCAACTCAGTTTTGCAGGAGTTTAGGTCAACTGCTCAGTTCTACCAAAAAGAGTAACGTAATCTCCACCTGCAATGATTTTATATCTCTTGATTTAAAACCTATCTAAACCTAAGTCTTATATGTCAAAATAAGTCAACAGAATAGTTAGTATTGAGTTAATTAGGGTTTATTTCTTTCAATATAAATACCACTTTGTAGAGATGGGGCATTATGGGTGTGAAATAGTGGTTATAAAATCTGGTATGTTGGGATTTGGTATTTTTTTTTTTTTTACTACGTTGGTTGGTTTTGCTGAATTGTTTCTTTTTCTTTTTCTCTTTGCTATAAGGAGTAACTGTCTGGGAGCAATTCAGGGAAGAATCCATTGGAAGATGTGACATAAATGCAAGCTATTAATAAAAATCATTATTAAATAAAGAATTGTAAGTTTCATTGTCCCATGTAGAAATGTAAATGGTTTAATCTTACTGAATTCCTCATATTTTCTTTTTTCCATTTACCTTTCTATGCTTCTCTTGAGTTTTATATTTGAAAATCAAAATTTTTGTTTGGCTTTGGTCTTTTCAGAAGACATGTTTGAAAATCTTCTATTTCACTAAATATCCATTTTCTCCCTGAAGGATTATACTCATTTGCATTGTGTATTATTTGTTGCAATGCTAGTTCTGGAATACTAATTCTAAGCCATTTGATCCTTTTACATATTAAGCTGCTAAATTCTGTGTAACACTGACCGTGGCTCCACAATATCTAAATTGTTCCTTTGTGTATGCTTTTAGTATTTTCTTCCAGGCAGGTTCTGGAATTTGGCTATAATATTCCTGAGAGTTTTCATTTTGGGATACCTTTCAAGAAGTGATTTTGCAAATTCTTCCAATTCCTATTTTTCTTTGGTCCTTGCATATCAAGGAAGTTCACCTTGACAATATTCTGGAAAGATGGCACCTATGCTCATTTTTTAATCATAACTTTCAGGTAATCCAATAATCCTTAAGTGACCACTCTTTGATCTATTTTCCAAGTCATTAATTTTTCCAATGAGAAGTTTTATATTTTATTTTTTCATTCTTTTGATTTTGTTTTATTGTTTCTTAATGTCTCATGGAGTCATTAGCTTCTAATTGCCCAATTTAAATTTTTAAGGAATTATTTTCTTCAGTTACCCTTTATACCTGCTTTTCCATTTAACCTATTTAAAAATATATTTTCTTTAGTAAATTTTTAGACTTTATTTTTGATTTGGCCAATTCTATTTTTTAAAAGGAGTTGCTTTCTTCATTGAATTTTTATACATTATTTTCCATTTTTTTGTGCTTTCTTTGCCAAGATGTTGGCTCTTTTTTCATGATTTTCTTGTGTCCTCATTCCTCTATATCTCCAATTTTCTTCTACTTCTGTTATTTGATTTTTAATATTTTTGTGCTCTTCCAGAAGTTTTTTTTTTTTTTTTTTTTGGAGGGCAGTCTGCCATCAACACATATTTCTTTGAACCTTCACTTGTTGTAATCTTTGACAATGTTGTATTCTTCTGAATTTATAATTTGATTTTCCTTGTCACCATAATAACTTTCTGGCCAGGTAATTTTACCTTATTTTATTTCTGTTTTTGTTTTTGTTTTTGTTTTGCTCATATTTAAGCCTACTTCTTGACTTTTAAATTTGTTAAAGTTGACTTTTGCTCCTGGGTTAGCAGGGATACTGTTTCAAACTTCAGATTTTTCATATTGCTGTTTTCAGAGCTAGTTCTGAGGAGTTATAAATTTTCAGTTCAGTAATTTAGAAAGACAGAATGGTAACAAATTTTAGGGGACAGTGAATGCCCAGTTTGAACTTCACTGAGAAGGAAATAGGGAACCATTGAAGTAACTATTGAATGATTAGTATATTGAATTATATGATGAAATCTTTCAAATTTTTATTCATAGCTGCAATTTCATCATTGTAGGGAATTTCCACTATAGAAATTCTTTCCAACAAACTAGATTAGAAATTCTTCTATATTTTATGATTCTTGTGTTACCTGAGATACCAAGAAGCCAAATAATGGTCTCATAATTACACAACTAGCATGTATCAGAGCCTGAACTTGAACTCAAGTCTTCTTTACTTTCTACAAAGCTACAGGGTTAGTCTTTTGTCCATTACCTAATTCTCCCTCCCAACTTATTCATCTAAAAATTTAGCATGGTATCACAGAATGACTGATTGGAGACTTTATTGTATGTTATTTCACTTGTCTAGATGGTTGTTAATTATGACTTATACTTGAGTAGTGGTAATGGAAATAATGGTGAAAATGGATTCTAGACACAAAGGATTAGAATGGACAGGATTTGGTTACTGATTAAATATGATTGATAAAGGAGAGAAAATGGCCCAATACTAATTTTTGAGCCTCAGGAAATGATGGCACCTTTGACAAAAATGGAAAAACCAGAAGCAGCTTTCTTTATGTTAGAAAAAGATAAGCTCCAAAAAATTTGAATTTAAAATGCATAGATATATTAAAAAGATAACTATATATCTAGAGCTCAGATGAAAACTCAGGTAAGTTTATATATATAATGGGAAATATATAATATATGTTATATATACATAATATAAATATTACATAAATACTATTTGAAGTAGTATTTCAGGGATCATTGTGGGACTTCAAAAACCTAACTGCTAGTGTCTTTTTTCATCTTAGTTGTATTCTGATCCTGATGACTTGAATTCATGACTTGACTAGGTGATTTCTTTTTTATATGTTATTTGGTATTTTATTTCCCCCCAATTACAGGTAAATACAATTATTTTTCTTATTTTATTTAATTTAAAAAACAGAATAAGAAAAATAGAAAAACAAAAAAGGGATACAAAACAAAATAAAGCAAAAGAAAAGAGAACATTATATGCATATAATATATACATAATATTATATATACATATATATTAGTAAAAGAAATTATATTCATGAATGTCCATTTTTCTTTACTTCCTTATAAATTGTTCTTTTGTTCTCAGCTGTACATCTAATTTAGTTTAATCTTTTCCCCCTTTCATCTCCTACCTCTCCTAAGCAAGCTATAGTTAAGAAAAAATATTTTTATGTATACATATGGGCATATATAGACAAAGACACATCTTTCCTATCCTTGATGATTTTGCTTTAATTCTGCTCCTTAACTTGCCTTGCTATTACTTAACCTCCCCTCATCTATGGATTTCTTCCTTGTCTTCTTCCCTCATCCTTTGCTTTCCTATCCATCCATCCCTCCCCTCCTTATTTCTTTGTAGATTTTGGAGGGTGCTATACCCTTCAGGGTATATATATGTAGTGTTGTCTATTAAACCCATTCCTGATGTGAGTAAGTGTTCAGAACTACAAGCTTTCCTTCCCCATCTAATACCTTTGTGTCTATTCTTCTTTTGTACCTCATTTGTATAATGTAATCACTATTTTTACTTTAACTGACAATCTTTCTTTTGAGCTACTCTATTGTTGATATGAATCTTAAGCACATAGCACACCTTTACCATGTTTCACAAACAAACAAACAAACAAAAACATTTGTCAATGTTGAGTTATTTATTGCTATGGAGTATTTGAATTTTTTTCTTGTTTCTTGAAAAAGTTTCTCTTTGATCTGAGGGATTTAAAATTTGGCAATAATATTCCTATATGTTTTCCACCAAGGATTTCTTTGAAGTGATAAGTGGATTTTTTCTCCTTTTACTTTTCCTCATATTCCCATTCTAGGACAATTTTCTTGGATTATTTTTTGCATTATTATGTCAAGGTTCTCTCTTTGGTTACAACTTTCTGGCAGCCCAATTATTCTTATAGTATCTCTTTCTGATCTCTTCTCCAGATATGTTGTTTTTCTTATAAGATGTTTCACATTCTGTTCTATTTTCTCATTTTTATAATGTTTTATTATTTCTTGGTATCTCATAACTTCACTGGATTTCCCTTGTCCAACTCTAATTTTCAAAGAATTATTTTCATCTTTGAGACTCTCCTTTTCTAGTTGTTTAACTCCCCCCATCTTATTTTTCTTTCTTTCTTTTTTAAAAAGTTTTTCCTCAGTGTCTCTTATTTGATTTTTAAATTCTTTTTGAGTTTTTGTATAAATTCTCTCTGAGAAGGGAGCTATTTCATGATATTTTTTGGAATAGAAATTTTCATTTTACTTCAGTGTCCTTTGAAGATGAACCCTGGTCTTTCCTGTCCCCATAATAGGTTCCTATGGTGGGATTCTTCTTTCCTGGTTCACAGTTTTTTTTTTTTTTTTTTTAGTAAGAGGTGTTAGTGTAAGTACCTCTAATCATGGGATGAAGGAATGGTGCCTCAAGCTTCCCTTCAGCTCATCCAAGGCTACATCTCAGCAGCACAGCTGGATCTGGCATTCCTAATCAATCAGGTTTTCCTCAGTCTTCTAGGACTCAGACCCTGGCTATACAAACATGTGGTAAAAGTCTCTATGGTTCCTTCTGAGGCTCCAGATATATCCAACTAACCCCAAGGGTTCCCATTTGGTGTTTCTGCAGAGACAGCCAGAAGATATTTGCATTTCATTTGGGTTAATCCTAGCACCAAATCTGTCTTCAGATCTTCTCAGGTTGTTCCAGGAGGACCCTGTTCTGCCTCAAGTCTTCTTGATTTTTCACCTATCTATGTTTGCCCTGAAGTGCAAATTTGTTGTGCTTGTGGGGAAAAATTGGAGAGTTTGAGATTTACCAACCTATTTCAATATATTCCCAGAATCTTCTGGTAAAAAGCAATTTTTTAACATTTGTTTTGAAAACTTTGAATTTCATATTCTCTCTCTTTCTCCCTTCCTATTGAGAATACCAGCAATTCAATATAGGTTATTCATGTGTAGTCATACAAAATATTTTCATAATAATCATGTCTTTCAGTAAAGATTTTTGATCTTCAAGGCATATGCATGGACAATTCTTTAACATTAGCTATAGCAAAACCTTGTGTTCCAATTTTCCCTCCCTTCTCCCATGCCCTCTCCTAGATGGCAAATAGTCCAATATATGTTAAACATGGTAGAAATATATGTTAAATCCAATATATGCATACATGTTTATACAATTATTGTGCTGCACAAGAAAAATTAAATCAAACCAGTAGAAAGAAGAAGTAGAATAAAATGAAAGCAAGCAACAACGAAAAGAGTGAAAATGCTATGTTGTAAATCACATTCAGTTCCCATAGTCCTCTCTCTGGGTGTAGATGGTTCTCTTCATCACTGAACAATTGGAACTAGTTTGAATCATCTCATTGTTGAAGAGAGCCATGTCCATCAGAATTGATCATCATATAGTATTGTTGTTGCCTTGTACAATGATCTCCTGGTTCTGCTCATTTCGCTCAGCGTTAGTTCACGCAAGTCTCTCCAGGCCTCTCTGAAATCATCCTGCTGGTTGTTTCTTGTAGAACAATAATATTCCATAACATTCATATGCCATAATTTATTCAGCCATTTTCCAACTGATGGGTCTCCAGTTTATAGCCACTACAAAAAGGGCTGCCACAAACATTCTTGCACATGTGGGGCCCTTTCCCTCTTTTAAGATCTCTTCGGGATATAGGCCCAATAGAAACACTGCTGGGTCAAAGGGTATCCATAATAATCATATTGTGAAAGAAAACAGATAAAAAAAATCAAACTACCTGTTAAAGAAAAATAAAGTAAAAAAGATATGCTTCAATCAGCATTCAAACACCATCAGTTCTTTCTTTAGGTATAGATGGATAGCATTTTTCATCATAACTTCTTCAGAGTTGTCTTAAATCATTGTATTTCTGAGAATAGTTACATCATTTATAGTGATCATTTTACAATATTGTTACTTTTCACACAATACTTTTCATTTTGCATGAGCTCATGGAAGTTTTTGCAAGTTTTTTGAGAGAATCCTGCTCATCTTTTCCTATAATGCAATAGTATTTCATCATTATCATGTGCTACAATTTATTTAGTCATTCCTTAAATGATGACTATTCCCTCAATTTCTAATTCTTTGCCCTGAGAAAAGAGCTGCTTATAAATATTTTTGTACATATAGATCCTTTTCCTTTTTTTCTTAATCTCTTTTGAAATACAGGTCTAATAGTGGTATTGCCAGGTAAAAGGACATGCATGGTTTTATAGCTCTTTGGGCATAGTTTGAAATAGCACTCTAGAATGTTTGAATAAGTTTGCAAGTACACCTACAATGCATTAATGTCTCATTTTCCCCACATACCCTCTACCATTTGTCATTTTCCTTTTCTGTCCTATTCAATTTCATAGGTTTATGGTAGTACTTCAGAATTGTTTTAATGTGCATTTCTGCAATCAATAGTGATTTAGAACATTTTTACATATGCTTATAGATAACTATAATTACTTCATCTTAAAACTATTCATATATTTTGATCATTTATCCATTGGGGAATGGATCTTATTTTTATAAGTTTGACGCAGTTCTCTATCTTGGAAAACCATGGCTTTTTTTCAAAGAAATTTGCTTGAGGTTTTTTTTTTTTTGTAATTACTCTTGATACCTGTTATTTTGACCCTGTTTATTCTATTATTTTTCTCCTTTCACCTTTCACCTTTTCTTCTTATGTTCCCTCTCTTCCCCTGCACTGTAAAAACTTTTCCTTGCCTCTTTTAAGCATGATAATTTACCCCATTCCATATGCTTCCCCTTTTTTCCCCAGCATATTTCTCTCTCATCCCTTAATTTTATTTTTAAAAATATTCCTTCACATTCAATTAACACCTGTACCTTCTGTATATCTATCTATCTATCTATCTATCTATCTATCTATCTATCTATCTAT
>JAJPUD010008678.1:0-11190 GCA_023553655.1 Myrmecobius fasciatus | reverse complement strand
TATCTATCTATCTATCTATCTATCTATCTATCTATCTATCTATCTATCTATATCTATAGATATGTGTGTATATATACCTCTTTTAATTACTCCAATAATAAAAAAGTTCTTTTAAGTTGCAAATCCTACACTTCATGTAGGATTAAATTCCTTATTATTTCCTTTGTTTATCTTTTTATGCTTCTCTAGAGTCTTTTATTTAAAAAAATCAAATTTTCTATTCATCTCTGATCTTTTTAGAAAGAATGTTTGAAAGTCCTTTATTTCTTTGAATGCCCATATTTTCCCCTGAAGGATTGTATTACATTTTTCTTGGTGAGTGATTCTTGGTCATAATTCTAGCTCCTTTGTCTTATAGAATATTATATTTCAAGCCCTCCGATCCTCTAATGTAGAGAATTCTAAATATTGTATTATCTTGACTGTGGCTTCACAGTACTCAAATTATTTCTTTATGGTTGTTTGCAATATTTTCTCTTTCACTTTGGAGTTCTAGCATTTGGCTACAATATTTTGAAGAGTTTTCATTTGGGCATCTTTTTCAGGTGATCAATGGATTTTTTCAATTTATATGTTACTATCTAGTTGTAGAATATCAGAACAGTTTTTTGGGGGGGCAGTTTCTTGAAAGATGATGTTTAGGTTTTTTGTTTTTGATGATGGCTTTCAGGTAGCAAGATAATTTTTAAGTTATCTCTTCTGGATCTATTTTCACAGAACAGTTGTTTATCCAATGTGTTATTTCACATTGTCTTCTATTTTTAAATCCATTTAATTTTGTTTTATTGTTTCTTCATTTCTTATAAAGTCATTAATTTCCTTTGCTCAATTCTATTTTTTTTTTTTTTTTTGCTGAGACAATTCTGGTTAAATGACTTGCTTAGTGTCACAAAGCTAGGAAGTGTTAACAATATGAGGCCAATTTTGAATTCAGGTCCTCCTGACTTTAATTCTAATGTTTAAGAACTTATTTTCTTCACTGAGCTTTTGTATCTTCCTTTCCATTTGGCCAATTCTACTTTTAAAGGAGTTGTTTATGTCAGTTAATTATTTTCCATTTGACCAACTCTACTTTTTAGGACATTCTTCTCCTCATTGATTTTTTGAACTTACTTTACCATTTTCTCTTCTCTGTTTTTAAGGTATTTTCTTCAGTATATTTTTGCATCTCTTTTACAAAGCTGTTGACTTGTTTTTCATGATTTTCTTGCATGGCTCTAAATTCTATTTCCAATTCTTCCTCTTGATTTTCAAAATCCTTTTTGATGTTTTCCAAAGCCTGAGCCCAATTCTTATTTTTCTAGGAGACTTTGCATGTAGGAATTTGGATTTTACTATTTTCTGAGTATGTGTTTTGATCTTTTCTGTCACTATATTAAGTTTCTAAAGTCAGAGTCTTGACTTTTAAGTTGTTTTTAAAGTATGTCTCTCCTTCCAAGGTGGAAGGTGCACTGTCCCAAAATTCAGGATTTTTTAAAACTGTTTTTAGAGACACTTCTAGGGGCCTATAAATTTTCAGTTCTTCCAAGGTGGTATGATCTAAGAAAATGTGTGTATACTACTTTCTTAACCTGTGCTTTGGTCTGTGAATGACCACAAATATTGTTTTCTGCCCAAGAATTGTAAGGAGAGTACCTATTCCATTATGGCTGCAAGCTCTGATGTCCTAGTTCTCCTATTCACTCTGGGAATGTCACTCAGGACTATGACTTTAACCAAGTCTAAACAATGGGCTGCAAAATTGTTTCGATCCATCTTTTCAAGGGTTCTGCAGGTCTAGAATTTGTATAGAGTCATTATTTAAAAATTTTTTATAGAGTCATTATTTAAAGATATTTGCAATGGTTTGGGGACCTTCTAGATGATTTTGTAAAGTCTCCATACTTGAATTTCAACTTCTTTATTAGTCATTTTTATTTTTTCCCTTCCTGTCTGAAAATTGTTCTTCCTTGCAGGGAAATCAAAAATAAGACAAGAATTGGTTATTTACATTCCTGGTACATAGAAATCAGTTATTAAAAGTTTATTGATTGATTGGTTCTGCTTAATAATACATATGATCTGATCTTGATCTATGTCCATCTAATTCCTTATTATTTGTGAGATGCTGGGAAAATCACTTTGACTTTTTGAATTTCCAAAATTGTAAAATGAAGAGGTTGGACTAGAAGATCTTAATATTCCTTTCTATCTCTGAAATTCTTTGAATCCTTGATTTTATACCAAATTCCACTTAAATTTTTTATTTCAAAATTTCATATAGTATGAAAAGAACCACAATTTTCAAAATAAATTTTATTGATAACTCTTAGTAATTTCTGGCTTCCCCTATATCTACCTTCCTCCTACATCATAATCTCAGAACTGAAGTGTCTCTTTTAACAATATAAAGATCACTCAAAGAAAAAACAATAAACCTCATACAGTGAGCAGTTCTAGAAATTTATGTGATATTCTGCCTTCATAATTTGCAGCCTCCCAGCCAATAGAAGGCTATGTTTTATCATTTCCCTCCTACACAACCATACATTTTTGTTTTTAAGCAAATACTAACTTTAAAGCAAATATAAAAGCAATAAATATGATATGATCACAGATCTTTTTAAAATAATAGCTTTTTATTTTTAAAATATATACAAAAATAGTGTTCAACATTCACCTTTGCAAAATTTTGGGTTCTAAATTTTTCTTCTTCCTTTCTCCTCACTCCTTCCCCTAGACAGAAAGCAATCCATTATATGTTAAACATGTGCAATTCTTCTATATATATTTCCACAATTATCATGCTGCACACAAAAAGGCAGATCAAAAAGTAAAAAAAAATTAGAAAGAAAGAAAACAAAAAAAATGAGTAAACAACAGCAAAAAGGTGAAAATACTATGTTGTGATCTATACACAATTCCCAGTTTTTTTTTTTTTTTTTTTTCTGGATGAAGATGGCTCTCTCCATCACAAGTCTATTGGAATTGCTCTGAATCATCTCATTGTTGAAAAGAACCCTATCCATCCGAATGATAATAGATCTTCCAAATGTTATATTGTTTTCTCCATCCAAGTTTTCTTCTTAATTATATTTTTGCAACTTTTTGTTTGTTTGTTATATATCTCCTAAGAATTGTTTTCTTTTTTTTATTAAGCTTTTTAATTTTCAAAACATATGAATGGATAATTTTTCAACATTAACCCTTGCAAAACCTTGTTTTCCAGTTTTATTCCCTTCCCCTTACCCTGTCCCCTAGATGGCAAGGAATCCAATATATGTTAAACACGGTAAAAATATGTGTTAAATCAAATATAGGTATACATATTTATACAATTATCTTGCTGCCCAAGAAAAATCAAATCAAAAAGGAAAAAGAGAAAAAAAATAAAATGAAAGCAAACAACAATAAAAAGAGTAAAAATGCTATTTTGTGAGCCACACTCAATTTACACAATCCTCCCTCTTGGTGTAGATGGCTCTCTTCATCACAAGATCATTGGAACTGGCCTCAATCATCTCATTGTTGGAAAGAATCATCATGTTTATCAGAATTGATCGTTATATAATATTGATGTTATCATGTACAATGATCTCCTGGTTTTGCTCATTTCACTTAGCATCAGTTCATATGCATCTCCTGCTGATGTACAATCCTGCTGACCATTTTTTATAGAACAATAATATTCCATAACAGTCCTATACCATAACTTATTTAGCCATTCTTCAATTGATGGGCATCCACTCAGTTTCCAGTTTCTAGCCACTACAAAAAGGGCTGCCATAAACATTTTTGCACATATGGGTCCCTTTCCTTCCTTTATGATCTCTTTGGGACATAAGCCCAATAGAAACATTGCTGAGTCAAAGGGTATGCACAATTTGATAGCTTTTTGGGCATAGTTCTAAATTGCTCTTTAGAATGGTTGGATCCGTTCACAGTTCCACCAACAATGTATCAGTGTCCCAATTTTCCCACATCCCCTCCATCATTCGTCTGAAGTGGTAAATGTTATTATTAGCCAAACATTACAGATGAGGAAACTGAGGCAGACAAAGATTTAGTGACTCACCCTTAACCATGGTCTCATAGCTAGTAAGGAACTGAAGCTGAATTTGAACTCACATCTTCTTGAGCCTAGATCCAGCATTCTTTCTACTGTGCTATGTGGAATAAGCTATATGAAGTCCTTTATACCTCTGTGTAGATGACTTTGCACATGTATCTTTGTTGCTTGCAGTGGATATGTGATCAATTACTTTGGGATTTTTATTCACAAATTACCTCTTGAATTTTTGATTCCTTAGCTTTAGTTTTTCATCTATGCTACATAGCAGTCTGTAAAGACAAAGACAAAACTGGACATTTTTGGTTCTTGGAATCATTTTCTTTTTATTGGAAAGCCACAATATGTTTTCCCTTTCAGTGATAGACAAACCCTATTTTCCCAGCCATGAATGAGCTCTTCAGTGTACATTGTGACTATAGACCAATGAAAAAGAAAAATGAGACAAAGGGTCCAGGTTATTCCAGACAAAAGCACAGCATTTCAAGCAAAAGTAGTTCTGGCCACCACTGTGACTCTTAGCTAGTCCCATCGATTATATTCCCTGAATGAAATGGCCTATTTTGCCTATAGATGTATCAGCATAATATGTTTTGTAACATAATGACTATAGGAGTACTCTGCTTTTCATGTGCATAAATATAAGCATGATCAATAATGATTCCTGAAAAGTATTATGAAGTAAAGGTACTGTACTGAGACTTGGAATACTTGGTTTTGAAGACTGGGTCAATCAATCACACATTTATGAAATAACTGCTATGTGACAGTCATCATGTTAGTTGCTGGGCATAGAAATACAAATAATGAAACAATCTCCATTCTCAAGAGGAGTCAAATCACCCATATATTGACATTTACAATAACATTTACCAAACAATGAATCTATGTATGTCTTTGACTGGTAACTTTCATTCTTTAGGGCTGTTTTCTTACTCTTTTTTATGAAGAATTTGAATGAATTCTTTATCAATTCCCACAGATCCACACATATATACACATCTATACACAATACATATATGTATATATATACATACATGCAAACATACCCATATATGTTCACACACGTGCATATACACAAATACATGCATGAATTCATCCTATGTAAATATGCATACAAAACAATATTAATATTATTTCATTAATATAGCTTTCATATAATATAGATTTCTATTCTTGGTTGAATTTTTAAGTTTGACTTTGTTTTAGACCAATGATTACTAGTGGTACTTTTTGTTTTTTTAATAAATTTACTCCTAATCCTTGTTGTAGAGTTTGTGTATATCTCTTATTTCTTATCCCTGCTGATTCTTCTACTTTAATTCTACTCCTAAACTTGACTTGCTATTACATTTTTAATTAATTAACTTAATTAAAAATATATTTTCCTCAAATACATGTAAAAATAACATTTTTTATTATGCATATGCGTTCTTTTTTTTCTTTTACATATTTCCTTATGAATCATGTTGGGAGAAAAAAATAAGAACAAAAGGGAAACCAACAAGGTAAAAAAAATAAAAACACAATAAAAATGAAAAAAGTAAACATATCATGTGTTGATTTACATTGTCTCCATAGTTCTCTCTCTATATTTGGATGGTGTTTTCCATCTGAAGTTTATTGGAATTGCCTTGGATCACTAAATTTCTGAGAAGCTAGTCTGTTGTAATTTATCATTACACAATCTTGCTGTTACTGTGTACAATGCTTTGTTTTTTATTCTTAAATAAGAAGGTACATTAAGGAGCTTTGATAAGGTTATGATATTTGAAATATTTAAGGAACTACCACAAAAATATAAGCCCCAAATAGGATACACATAGTTCTTGAAAGGAAAAATTCAAACTATCATCAAACATATGAAAGACTACTTTAAATCTTTAATAATCAGTGAAATGAAAATTAAAATACTCTAAGTATCCATAGAGTTGACAAATATTATAAGACATAAGAATCAGCATTGGAGAGTTCAAAAAAATCAGAATATATACACATTGTTGGTAGAAGTTGGTAAATTGGCCCAACTATTCTGGAAATTAATTGGGAATTATGCTAAAAATTAATGAAAAATATTTATTATTTTTGATCAAAAATCTACTGAAAGATATATGCTCTAAAAGCCACATATACACAAAAAATTAATAATTGGAAACAAAATAAATGTCCATTGACTAACATTTAAAAATACTGTAATATGAAAATGTGATCAACAGTATAAGAAATATCAAATATAAAGAATTCAGAAAATCATGGGATGCTTTATATGAACATGTGCAAAGCAAGTAGAAGGAATTAGAACCAAGAAAACAATATACACAATGCTTACAACTGTAGAGGATCACAGATAGTGGGGAACCCTGGATAAGGTATAAGACCCTTTAGTCCTGTAAAAGGAACCCTGCTGACATGTCTGGTTTGGCTCCCCATCCCACCTGGGGTGCCTCGGCCTTCCTGAGAATTCAGGGTGTATGACTATCTGTATTGTAATTAAAGCAGAGTTATACTAAAGTGGCAAGGAAACATCTGCACACAATAGCAAGTTGTTTATGTGTTCTTCATATACAGTATCCTAGAGTTAGCTCATGTGCAATGAGCTATAGTTATGTAAGTATATTAGGGTATATAAGACTGAGAAAATTTTGAATAAATGGACTCCTATTTGACCATCTTCATGAGTTCTGCCCCTTTACCTTATGTTAGGATATTATTAGAGAATTTGGCTTATGAAATCTTAACTCCTAATGACTGGATATCCATAGCAAAAACAGCATAACCAGACCAAAGCTTTACTTCTTATTTAGTGCTTATGGCTAGAATCTTGTTAAAGGCCATTAAACAAGTAATACAATTATCTGGGATAGGACCTAACAAGATATACACCCTTTATTACAATGTACAAATTAATGTATGCTGTGAAACTGTCCCAGAATAGCAAATTTTATTGGCCACAGCTCCAAATTTTACACACAGGACCCCTTAAAGATAGCCTAGGTATTCCATAATTCACTATGGGTTTTTGAAGAAATATTTTCTAAGATCCCTCTTTAAGGGATCTTTACAGATGCCTCCAAACATAACATTTGTGCTGCATATTCTCCTGACAGCCATAAAAAGAATTGTCACAACTTCCTTTCAGTCTACTTAGCAGAATGAGTTGTATGAAATTATGTTACTCTTGCTTATTACCCAGGAGATGTAAATATATCTGATTCGGCTTATTTAGTAGGTGTGGTACAAAGAATTGCCACAGCCCAAATACAATTTGTAGCCTCTAACATATTTCAGCTTTGTAAGGAACTTCAGAAGCAAGTGAGAAACCACTCAAGTAAGTATTACTTCTTGCATGTCCTCTCTCATACTGGTCTTTCAAGACCTATCTTTTATGGAAATTGAAAAGCAGATCACTTTCTCACCCTGTTAGCCAATACTCCCCTATTTACGGCAGCCCAAGAATCTCATTTTAATGCTCGAAATGAAGGAGAAGACACAGGAAAGAAACATGGAGTGGTTCCATCTCTGACTACGTCTGCCACTGAAAGAGCATGGCTGTTAGCCCTATGTGTATGGCAGTTGATTAACAAATATTACCATGACCATAAAATTGCTGAGACTGATGGAGGACTTCAAAACCTGCAGGAATGATTGGGTTGCCTGACACATGAAGTGATGAACGATAGATATTGGCTATCTCTTGGCTAGTGAAGGAAGTGTATGTGTGGTTGTGAGTTAATAGTTATTTTCTTTACCTTCCTTCTGGAACTCATGGAAGTCTTTTATAGTACCTTGTTTGTTCATATTTCTTGTTATAGTACTATTTGTCTGTATGATTCCTCCCATGCTGAAACTTATTTTATGGACTTAACCACTGATGTATACCTGCTTCAATTAAAACAAAAGAAAGTTGGAGATATAGTGGGGATACTGGGGAAGTTAGTGGGGATACTGGGTGAGTTATAAAACCCTTTAGTCCAATAAAAGGAACACAGATGATGTGTCTGGTTTGGCTCCCCATGCCCCTTAGGAGTGTCCCAGCCTTCCTGAGAAATCAGGGGACCCAACAATCTATGTTGTAATTAAAGCACAGTTATACTAAAGTGGCAAGGAAACATCTGTACACAATGGCAAGTTGTTTATGTAGTCCTGCATGTGCAGTGTCCTACAGTTAGGGCATGCACAATGTGCCATAGTTATGTAAGAGTATTAGAATATATAAGACAGAAATTTTTGAATAAACAGACTCCTGTTTGACCATCTTCGTGAGTTCTGCCCTTTCACTCTTTACCCATGATGCTGAAATTGAGAAGTCTCTGAGACATCTATTTTTAAATATACAATAAACAATTGGTAACATGACTAAAGTATAGGAGTGTGAATATACACACACACACACATATATACATAGATACCTATACATACACACACACATATATATATATGCACACATGAACATGTAAATATTATTTGTGGATACATATATGGACAACAATTTGTGAATCATATGCTCAACATAGTACCTGATACATAGTTGGCACTTAGTAAATGATATTTTTTGATATGCACAGAGATAGTAATTAAAGCCACTGGAGCTGGTGAGGTCACCAAGAAGGAAGGTATTGAGAAAAAAAAGAGTATTCAAAAAAGAATTTTGGGGAATACCTAGTTAGGGGATATAGATACTCATCAGCAAAGGAAACTGAAAAAGTAGTAAAAGAAATAAAACTAAAACTATAAAAGATTGTTATGAAAATTTAGAGAAGATAGTTTACAGAAGAGAATAGATATCAATATCATACACTCTAGAGAGAACAAGAAGGGTTAAGAATGAGAAAAGAACAGTATATTTGATGATTGGGAAATTATCTATGTCTTTAGCTACAGCAGGTATGGATGAATGATGGTATCAGAAAAGAGATTGAAGAAAGTTTAGAAGAATAATAAGAAAAAAGGAGATAGAGGAACTGAAGGTAGAAAACTTTTTCAAGAAGTTTGGTTAAGTTGTGAACGGATCCAGCCATTCTGGAGAGCAATTTGGAGCTATGCTCAAAAAGTTATCAAACTGTGCATGCCCTTTGACCCAGCAGCATTTCTATTGGGCTTATATCCCAAAGAAATCGTGAAGGAAGAAAAGGGCCCCACATGTGCAAGAATGTTTGTGGCAGCCCTTTTTGTAGTGGCTAGAAACTGGAAACTGAATGGATGCCCATCAATTGGAGAGTGGCTGAATAAATTATGGTATATGAATATTAAGGAATATTATTGTTCTGTAAGAAATGACCAGCAGGACGATTTCAGAGAGGCCTCGAGAGACTTTCATGAACTGATGCTGAGTGAAATGAGCAGAACCAGGAGATCATTATACACGGCAACAACAATACTATAGGACAATCAATTCTGATGGACATGGCTCTCTTCAATAGTGAAATGTTTCAAACCACTTCCAATTGTTCACTGAAGAAAGCCATATACACACAGAGAGAGGGATGTGAAATGTGGACCACAACAAAACATTTTCATGCTCTCGATTGATGTTTGCTTGCATTTTGTTTCCTTTATCTGATTTTTCTTTCTTGTAGATACGATTTTTCTTGCACAACAATGATAAGTGTGGAAATAATGTATACATATATTCGATTTGTCAAGTATTTTAACATAATTAACATGTAGTGGATATCCTCCATCTAGGGGAAGAGGAGGGAGTAGGGAGGAAAAATTTGTAACAGAAAGCTTTGTAAGGGTTAATGTTGAAGAATTACCCATACATATGTTTTGCACTTAAAAAAAAATTTAAAAAATGAGAAAAAATAGTTTGGTTAAAAAAGAGAGGAGACATAGTGCAAATACCTGAGCTGATATTATCTAATGAAGATTTTTTTTAAAGGATTGGGTAAAGATGTTTGAAAGTATTAGGGTAGGAAGTAGTAGAGAGTGGTTGAAGATTTGAGAAAGAGAGAAGGTAAATGAAGGGACAATATGCTAGTGAAGATAAGAAAAAAAATCTAGGGCACATGTAGAAGGATTGACTTTGGTATAAAGAAAGATCAGTTTATTATGAGACTGGGAAAAAAGAGGAGACAATATGTGTGGATGATAGGAGAGGTTTTTGAGAAAAAGTGAAGGAGAGAAGGAATTCACATCAAATGTTCTCAAATTTTTCTGTAGAGACGAAGTCCACAAATGAAAGGGAAGTGGGGAAAGAAAATTGTGTGAGTCTTGAGGAGGAAAAAATGTCTGAAACTTGGGCTGTGGAGAATGAGATAGAGAATTAAGTAAGGAGAAATAAATATTGTCTTCTTGCAATGACAATCCATTTGAAGTTTGATAACACAAATTTGCAATGTATTCAATTGACACAACTATCAATTTTAACCTTTGTTCAGCATCACAGGAATAGAAGTGAAGGTAGAAGATAGTGGAAGTAATCCAAGGTTAGAGTTGGTTGGATCAATAATCTTGGAGTAAGTGGCAATGGATTTCAGGATAGATGATAGTGTGAAGTAGTTAATTATAGGATCAGGATTGAGTTACTGAGCTGAGTGCAGAGTGTTGCAATTACATTCCCACAGTGTGTTCTATAGAGTACATATTTAGAGACTAAGAAATTTATATCTTTAAGTAGAACTTTAAAGATCTAGCCTAATCCATTCATTTTTAGATGAAGAAATATGGGACTATAAATGTTCATTGACTACCAGAAAGTCATACAGTAAAAGAGCATCAAAAGTAGAATTAGAATCTGTCTTCTATAACATATCTGCTTTATTTTCCCTTCATGATACCTTCTGTAAGTTGCTTAAATTGTTTTTGGCTTAATAGCTCACACTTATTTTTCTTGGATTTTCTTTATAAAATTCCATTTGAATATGCTCAAAGAAGGTTGGTGACTAGGAATGTCTTTTGGGGGACCTATGTGAAGTTCTTCATTAGTTTTATTTTGTCCAATGAAATACATCAGAATACATGGGATTGAAAGTGATCTTTCCTTTTCTCTCCTTTATGACATGGCAAAGTTTGAAGCTCTCTATTATTCTTTTTTTTTTAATAAAGCTTTTTATTTGCAAAACATATGAGTGACCTTTCAACATTGACCTTTGCAAAAAAACTTTTTTTTTCCCAAGCTTTTCCTTTCCTTCCCCCCACCT
>JAJPUD010008677.1:70982-85515 GCA_023553655.1 Myrmecobius fasciatus | reverse complement strand
TATATTCGATTTGCCAATATTTTAACATAATTAACATGTAGTGGATACCCTGCCATCTAGGGGAGGGGTGGGGAGTTGGGGGAAAAATTTGTAACGGAAAGCTATGTAAGGGTTATTGTTGAAGAATTACCCACACATATGTTATGCAAATAAAATAAAAATTAAAAAAAAAAAAAGAAAAGATGTGTTCTTTGAAAGATCCAGGAGGCACTTACTTGGTCAGAGCAAAATTTAGCCATAGATTAGCACTAAAAAACAACTTATTATCTTTATTTCTTTGCTGGTCCTCTTGGCTTTTCCAGATACAACATCTTGACTATGACTTAGGCTATAAAGACCTCTGGGACCAGTAAGCATACATGTGTAACCAGTATACCTAATAGTATTTACATTTTTAAAAAATTCCCTTCAGTAATGGAATTTCTTAGAAAGATAAGAATAATTTTGTGATGTGATACCTTAAAAGTGAAATGCTAAGGTGGCAACAAAAACATTTTAACTACATCAGTGTAACTCCTGGCACTCGAATTATGGCAATAACTTTGAACCCTTTGGATTTTCTGCTATCTATCTAAGCAGGCATAGGTTCATTGGGAATTTTTATCTAACTTTTCTATCCTTGGTTTTCCTTTTATGTTGTTTATTTGCTTACTCACTATAGCTCCCTTCCTTAGTAGGTAAGTTCTATAATGGCAAGCATAATTTCATTTAAGTCTTTGTATCCTCAGCAATTGGCACAGCACCATACATACATTAAACCCTTTAAAGTGTTTGCTGAATTGAATCTGTAGCAAATATTTTATTTCCTTGCATCTGCCATGATATTACTGGAATAAAGAACAGCTCCAAAGAATTTGATAGTTTCTTTTATTTCAAGAGGTCCTGGACAATTCCCCAGTTTTATTTGAATTCTATTTGTTTAGAAGATCATGAGAACTTCCTCCCTTCTATGTTAGCTGACCACTGACTTCTTTTGTATTTCTCCTTTCCCTCAGAGAGATGATGATCTCTGTGGCCCTTGGACAGGTGTTATCTCTTCTTATCTGTGGCATTGGTCTAACCAGCAAGTACCTGTCTGATGATTTTCACGCCAACACTCCAGTTTTTCAGAGTTTCCTTAATTACATCCTTCTCTTCTTGGTCTACACCACAACACTAGCCGTCAGACAAGGTAAGTTGATACTATGGGGATCATAGATCATAGGCATTACATAGGGTTACATTTTAAGAAATAGCTAGAATTCAGATGATAAGGGTTAAGGTATTCCTGTTCTGTCACATTATCACTTTGGATATCAGCAAAACAAATCAGAGTCCCAAATTCTTTCTTTTCTCTTTTTTGTGATGATGCAGCAAACTAAATGAATGAATAAATCATAATGGAGCATGAATTTTGAGGATTCAGCAGAGGGAAGAAAAGCATGAGTAGGCCAAATTGTAAAATCACTCACTCTTTGATTCTCTAAATATTCCTAATGCTTCTTCCTGATTCTTAGTGGAAATTCTCACTGATATGCCTGGATAGATATTTGTATACAAATAAGGAGACACAAAGCACCTGTCCTAACTATATGTCTTCATTCAGGGGAATTTGTGATCTACAGGGAAATTGCATATTTCCAGGGGTTTCCAATGACATTTTAAAAGAAATCAGCAAAAATTTGTTTTAAGGCAACCGAATAAATGTTTTAAAAATAAATTGAGACATGCACATGGTTATGTATATTGTTTTAGAGTTACACTTCTAAGTAGATTATACATGCACTGTTACATTTAGCATCTATTTGTGTATATGTCTGTATGAACATGTATAGATGGGGGGGTGATTTTGTTAGGGGAGGAATGGAAATGGGATTTTACTGTTGTAGTACAGCAATCAGGAAACTGCAACCTGCTAGACAAATCTGTCCCACCACCTCATTTTTGTACAGCTCATGAGCTAATAATGGTTTTTACTTTTTAAATTCTTTTTAAATGAAAAAATTAATATTTAATAATTAAACATTTTAATTTTATTTTAGAATGTGAAATTAGCTAGAATAGTTGGGTGGCACAGTAGATAAAGTGCCAAATGCTGGAGTCAGGAAGACTTATTTTCTGCTGCAGATATTTATTAGCTGTGTGATGCTGGGTAAATCACTTCACTCTGTTTACCTTAGTTTCCTCATCTGTAAAATGAACTGAAAGAAGAAATAGCAAGCCACTCCATGATGTTGCCAAGAAAACTCCAAAAGGGATAACAAAGAGTTGGACATGACTGAATAATAATGATATAAAAGACATCTTTAATTCTTGGCCATACAAGAACAGGCTAATGTGTCAGATTTGACTAGGAGATCATATTTTGCCTGTACCTTTTATCAGAAATTGTCAATAAGGAAACTTTCTTTACAATTATAGCTCTGTAACTGTTTTGCAACTGTCTTTTGCTTGATGCACTGAATAGTTGTATCTTATCTAAAAATAAAACAGCCAGTCAGTGTCAAATATAGGACTAGAATCCATGTCTCCATCACTCAGAGACCAGCTCTCTATCTACTATGCCATGTTGCATATACTGGTGATGTGTATCTAAGTGTGTAGAACTGTGTGAATATTTTGTCATCCAATTCATTTTTTGTTATGGGAATTCCAAATTTTGCCTTATGGAAAATGAGACAAAGTAAGCATTTGAATAGCCTCTGAAATCCATTTTTATTCTACTATTTTTAAAGAAAAAAAGTACATGCCAGTAGAGAGTCTAATTTTTTTTTGCTTTTTTTAAAAATCAACACAGGTTGCTTTAGTCATTGTGATTGGCTTTGTCATTATTAACTCTCAGTAGTGTCACCTCTTACATTCAGTTTTAAATTCTCTATTAAAGAGAAGACTGAAAGAAATTAATGAATATAAATAAAAAAATGATTAAGGACAATTTAGAGATTTGCTGATGACAGAAGCTTAAAAAAGTGAAGCATGTATAACTTGGTTGCAACAAGTGAAGAGAGAGAGAATGCACACAATTTAAAATCATTTGATATAAGCATAAAGTACTGTGAAGCGGGGGAAATTATTAGTGTTCTACAAAGGAAAGTATAGTGAATAATGTTGTACAAACATTTAATAAGATTTTATCTTAGCACCATCTTTTCTGTTGCCTCCTCTCTATAGCCAGCTCCCTATTTCAGGACCTCATCACCTTTCATGTAGAATATGGTAATTTCTTCTACCATTACCACAAAAATGTGGGATTTTCAGGAAAAACTAGAACCTCTGATATGAGAGTTGCTGGGGTTGATCATCTAATTTTGGTGTGCACCTTTTTTCAATTTTTCATTTGTGGCTCCAAGAAGCTGTAGCATGCATAGTAGCCACACTGGTAAAATCATCTCAGCCGATGGGCTAAACCAGATTGAGGGGAATTGACAGACTTCAAACCCATTGGTGAATTAGGAAGATATCTACCCCAAACACGTGAAGACTTTTCTTAGTGGAATGATATGAGAAAAAATGTATTCCAATATTAATGAAGCAGGTGCTATGGAACAATCAGAGATCGGTCAGACATTGAAGATGCCAAGGTCATCCAGTGCATCCCAAGCAATCACAAGTCATCCTGACCTTTGGTTTGTCACTGAATTTTGATGTTTCTGTAAGAGAGACTGAGACTGATGACAGTGTAATTCTGCCTCATTTAAATCTAATTTATGCAGGGGTCAAGACATCAATCTAAGTTGAACTCCACTCACTTTTTCAGTCTTGCTTCATATTATGTTTCTTCATATACTCTGTGTTTCAGCCAATAATGTATAACTAGATGTTTCCTGAATTTGACATACAGACTTTTGTCTCTTTGAAGCTATGTTCTCCCTTATTCCCATACTTTCTTCATACCTGCACTTTTCTTATCTCTCACTTTTAGAATCCTTCTTTTCCTTTAAAGCACATATAAGGTCTCACCTCCTCAGTTAAACCTTTCCTTTTCCTTCCTTCCTTCCCAAAATGTTTTTAGTGTCTTTGTCAAGTTTTCACCTTTATTCTCATCATGTTTCTTTCTATATTGGACTTATCTTGGTACATATCCTATTCCACATCCTCAAAGAAAGGGTAAACTTCTTGAAGGCAGTGATTGTAGCATTCTTGAATCTCTGTGTCCCTAGTGCCATGTAACTATCCAATCATTAAAAACATTTATTGAACTGAATTGTTTTATTTTTATTGCCTCCCAAACTCTCCTATTCTGACTCCCTTCATGGCTTCATGTTATCTACATTCTTCATAGGTGGCTATAGTAGCAGCACAGGTATCCTTAAGATTCTCTACTTCCAGCTTCTACACATTATCTGGATAACCTGATTAGACAGCCAGATAGCTGGATGGATGGATAGGTGAATGAATGGACAAAAGAATAGATAAATTAGCAGATAGAGACAGAAAATCAGGAGAATAGACATAAATATATCAATAGAATTTATGTAATATGTTTTTATTTTATATTATTTTATGTTATATTTTTATACATAAACATATATAAGTATATTTACATATATTTATATTCATATATGCTTGCATATGCATATTATGTTATATATATATATTTGTTGTATATTACATATACATTATTATATATGTGATATACATTATTGTGTTACCGTTTACATTATTGAAGTCTCACCAAAAGTAATTCAAAGCTTAAACTAAAAATTCATCTACCAAATACATCTTGGATGAGTGCTCATTTGTTTCCAGTCCAATTTCATACTGGTTCTTTGTTTCCTCCATTGTTAATGTACCGTCAAGTTTGGTTCTTTGCTGCCAATAATCTGCTCTGAATTTTCTACCTTATAACTTGTGTGTCTAGTCCTTCTTTTGCTAGGGGCTAATACCATATTGGCTCAGACTCCCTCCAGATGGGCTTATAACTCCAAGAGCCCTAGCTGGCAGCACATGAAGAAATGTTGGATGAATATAGCTTTCCAGAAAAAGCATCAGCTTCAGAAAGGAACTGTGTTATGTTTTTCCCTAAGAAGAGCAAGATGAAGCTCAGGTTGCAATTTGGAGAAAGTTTGATAATTTGGATAAAGTTCAAATAAGCATTAACATGAATAGGTTTTTCCTCTCTGCTAACAACTTAGTTCATTAATTGAAGTTTCTCAAACTCGTATATACCTAAATAACTTCTCATAAATAGCTTTTAGTAGGGATTATTTTTACCCTTGGAATTTTGGGAGTGGGAGAAGGCAAGGATGGGAGAATAGGAGAGAGGTTCCTAACTGAATCTAAAAGTACAGAAACATTAGAAGTAGAGATATCATGAAAAAGGGAAGAATGAACAGGGCTCGGTGCCACATTCAGTTCAGTAAGAAATTAGCTACTCTGTGCAAAATACTATATTAGACATAGGAGTTGTAAAGACAAAATTAAACTATTGTCTGTCCTCAATAAGCTTCCATATTCCTTGGGAAGGAGAAACATGTGTTCTAATAAATAAATATAAAATATATGCAAAGTAATTTGTGCTAAGAGATGCAAGGATCTGGTAAGACTTCTTGTAGAGGTGATACTTTCAATTGACTTAAAAAGATGAACAACTTTCAAGAAGGAGAGATAAGGAGCGATAGCACTTAGACATGAGGAAAGGCCTGTATAAAAGCATGTTGACATAAAATGGAATATCATGACTAGAGAACAGCAGGTAAACCAGTTTGACCCTCATGCCTAGAAAGCTTTCCCTCTTATATTCTGACTACTGGCCATCCTGATTTCCTTTAAGTCCCAATTAAATCTCATCTTCTATAGGAAGCTTTCTCCAAGTGATCTTAATTCAAATGCCTTCCCTCTGTTAACAATTTACTATATATCATATATATATGTGTGTGTGTGTGTGTGTGTGTGTATATCCTGTATATATTGCTTTGCATATGCAATCTTCATATTGTTTCTTCCATTGGATTTTTAAGCTCCTTGAGAGCAAAGACTACCATTTGCTTCTTTTTTGTATATCCAGCATTTAACAGAGAGCCTAGCATGTAGTAGGTGCTTAATAAATGTTTACTGATTGATTAATTCAAACACAGGATGTACAATAAGCCTGGAAAGGTAAGCTCAAAGCAGATTGTGAAGGTCTTTGGATGCCAGTCTTAAAGGCAATAGAAAGCCACTAAAACACTTAAGGAGGTTTTGCTTTTCTAGTGATGTGGAAAGACAATGTTTTTAAAACCAACTATGACTTGGCTAAGTTTATTGTCCAGAATGGAACATGTATTCAAACTTTCCCTTTAAACATCTGATATCAATAATTAAAAATATTACAATAGAGAAATCTTCCAAGGTGCTGTAAGCACACATATTTTTAAAATTGAAATGATTCAGTTAATTTGCAATAGTCATTTCTGTAGATGTATAGTGTACATATTTATGCATATATAAAACATTTTATAGATATAATGTTGGTTCAACTCCCTAGGTGGAGGTGAAAGTGAGCAGAAGACATTTACTAATCAAAACAGAATAATATTTAGAACTAGAAAAAAACCTCATTAATCAGATAGCAAACTGTGACTTAAGTAGTTTTCCCATTTTTAAACAAAAAATAGTTTCATGGCCTCAGACCATAATTTGTCCAACTCTGATCTAGTTCAACTCCTTCATTTTACAAATGTGAAAAGTGAGTCTCAGATAAATTTACTTTTACAGGCACAGTAAGTAAAAAAATCAAAGGGTCAAACTAAATCATAGATTAGGTTTCATCAAATGAGAATTTTTTTAAAAGCATCTGGTATATAGCAGTGCTTAATAAGTGTTCATTACCTTTAACCTCATGACTTCAAATACAGTACTTTTCCCACCATACAATGTTGTTCTTTGTTTTTCTTTTGGCAAATTTCAAAGTCACACTCACTTTTGCTGCATGAATGGTCATAGCTAGTGATCAACCTTCTAATGAAAAATATTCCAAAATACTCCTCCCATGTTTCCCTTTCATTATCTTCCTGTCTTCCTTCCCTCTTTCTTTCTTCCTTCTCTCTTCCTTTATTCCTCTCCTTTTTATGTGCATCTTCTCATCAGACTCCCTGAAGTACTGAATGGCAGGGAGGTTGCTTTTTGAATTCAGGGTGCCTGATTAAGTTTGCAGAGAATAAACCAATCACGGATTCTTTTGATTTCCTCTTTCAAGTCAGATCCTGAGATCTGTAACAAAAAAGGAGATCAATAACAAAGCAACAATATAATAAAAAAGGATCAACTGTTTTACATAGAGATCTTGGAAAGGAATATTGTTTCCATTATTGAATATCAGCACACTAATAATGCAAGTACCAGTAACAAATGTTCTTTATACCCAGTTCTTCAGGTTTTGATTTTTCAATGAAAGCCATTTTTCTAAGCTCTTTTAGTGTAAAATAAAAAACTTCCTACTGAAAATGATCTTAAGAATGCAACATGTATTTATTAGCTCGGCAAATTCCTGAAACACAGGAATTGAAACAGTCATTGCATATTTCACAAGGACACACAAAAAGGATAAGGCCATAAGAATGAATAATACTAATAGAAATCCTAAATGAATTTCATCCAGTGAGTGTTCTAAAAACAATAATGAAGAGGACCTTCAGGCATTATTACTCCAAGTAAGAAAGATTTTCAATCAGAATGTTGATAGCTATTAGATGGAAGCCTGCTCACTCTCCCACAAAAGCCACCCTCCAGGCTTGAAATGTACTCCCTAAACTTTTTTACTTGTTGAAATCCTTTTCTTGATGAACAGCTTAAGGTGCTCTCTCCTCTATGATCCACTTCTCTCCTTTGTTCTCCCCATCTAGAAAATATTGCCACTTCTAAAAATTCCCTGAATTTTCTGATCTTACTCTCATACTTACTCCACTGTACCTTATATTAATACTTATCTGTAAGCATGTTGTATCCTGCCTATTATATTCTAAGCTCCTTATGAAGGCATGAATGATAAAGCATTTATTAAATGTTAGGCACTGGGATAAGCAGTAGAAAGAGTTAGACAGCTCCAGCTTTGAAAGAACTCATCCGTTAATTTTTCAGAGAAATGACTTAGAAAAGAAAATTCTGTAGCCATGTCAAAATAAATGCTCAGAAAACCCAAGAGGGTTCATCTGCAGGGTTGAAGGGAAAGACCAAGGCCTTTAGGTTAGCAAAGGAAATCATATAACAGTGTCAGAGATCCATTATGGCATACGAAAAAGAAAAAAAAAACTATGTTGTTTTTCAAGATTGTATTTTCAGTCTAGCTTAGTGTTTTGTACAAAGTGCTTACTGAATGTTTGTTATTAGAATTTAATTAACATCTCATTTCTGAGGGGGAAAGCTGAAGGGATTTTTATGAAGACAACTTAGAAGTTCTATGCCTGAGAACTAACTAGGTGTCTTTCAAGAAAGTTAAGTAGCAGAGGTTATTTGTGAGAAATATAAGAAGTTTCCTTGTTATCACGTTCAGTTGACATACTTCTTTCTGAACCATGACTCTTTCTATCACCTCACAGTCCTTTTAGATGCATTCCCATCACAAACATGTGCCAGAAAAATACTCTGTGAAGCAAGTATTCCTTTCAAATGAAGTCAACCTGGAGAATGAACAATGCTACTAGACAGAGACCCTTAGCATCCAATTTTCTATTAAATGATCCCAATCAATCACATGAGATTATACAAAATAAATCATCAGAGAAAACAAAGGGAAATATAGGAAATAAAGTACTATAACTCAATTAAAACTAACAAATGAGGAACCCATCAAAATACATCAGAGATAATATAAATTAAAAACAAAAAAGCAGAATAATTATGGACTACATACTGATTATGATCATATGAGGAAAGTAAATAAGAACAAATGACTAATGGATTCTTTTAGGAGCTTCAAGAGAATAATAATAACAATAATTATAATAATAGTAATGAAAATAACATTTATTATCAATATATACCAAGCACTAGGCTAAATAATTTATAAATAATTATTTTCATCTGATGCTTACAATAACCATATAAGGTAAGTGCTATTATTATCATCCCCATTTTTTTAATTGAAAAAATTGAGGCAGGAAGCAGTTATGACTTGCCCAGGATCACATAGTCATTTATTAAGACTGCCTTTGAACTCAGGTCTACCTGATTAACTGCCCAGGGCTTTATCTGCCTAACTGCCTCAATGACAAAAATAGTGTTAATATATGTTGTTATATGTTATGCATTAAATTAACTAATTTTAATGTAAGTGGTTATATAACAGCTACTTGTATTGATGTGATTATTAATTTTTAATTAAAATTCTTCATACAGCATATTTTAGAAAGCTATAGAATAGTTGCAGACATAATTAAGTTGTCATTATCTATGTACATATTGAAGCATTTTATGCTACATCATATTGGATATTTCTCTGTTTCCTTCTGGCACTTACTCTCTAATAAAAATTGCTTACATTTAAATAGTACTTTAAATACACAACACCAGGACTCAGCAAAGGAGAGGACATCAATAACAAAGCAATGACATGAATATAAACCATGTGTCTCCTGAATCTTAAAGATTTCTAATAAAAGCATTATAAATATGATTGTCATTGATCTCATGGTACCATGATGACCAATCTGCCTCTGTGATTCTGTCTCTTGTCTTAATGTCAAATAGTCTTAAAGTGTAATTTAAATAAGTTCTGAAAAATAAAGGAAGGAGGTAAAAATGGAGCCTAGAACAGTAGGAGTGGGAGAAAAACTAAACACCAGATTTAAAATTCCCAGAAATTTGTCTCAATAGAGAAGGGATTCTTAACAATTTCTTGAGTTGTGGACTTCTTTAGGAGTCAGTGAAGCCTATGGACTTCTTTTCAGAATTATGTTTTCAAATAAGTAAAAGAAATGCTAAATTTCAGTAAGAGGTAAATGAAGTAAAGATGTAATTTTTTCCTTATGGGCCTCCTGAAATCTATTCATACATTCCTAAGAGATTCTCTGGATCCTAAGTGAGGAATCCCTGTAGTAGAGGAAAATCCTATATTCTAATCTCAGCTCACTTACAGGTCCTTTTGGTAACTTTCAATAAATTCATCATCTAGATCAGGGTTAGAGAGTCATAAAAATAAGTAAATATTTTGCCAGTGTAAATAATGAATTATCAATCCTGTGGGAGTGTGGAAGAAAATGTTACTGTCACTTATTTAACATTGATGAAGTAATATTAATTAGAGCTTCTAAAAGTTCTCCTGAAAAAAACTTTTATTCATAATCAATGATACACAAAATTTCCTTGTACTTTCTTGATAATGTTATGGTATATTAGAAACTTTTATGATTTGCCATAAATAAGAATGATCTTCAGTGTTAGATGGAATGTAGTGGATGGTTTCCAAGTCATTGTAGTGTGGCAAGTAATTGTAGGACTAGTCTTGGAATCAGAAAACGTGAGTTCAAATATCACTTCTGCCACTTACTAGACATGGCCCTTGGCTAATTACTTAGATTTTTCGCCTCCTTTTCCTCATTTGTGAAAATGGGGAGAGGGGGGAGTGATAATACTTGATTTACAACCTCATTGGGCTGTTCTCTAGACATTTTTTTAATCCAATTGTAAAATATTACAAAATATCTACTACTGTTGGCCAGATTGGAGTTTAAGGTGACACAATGAAATATACATTTATCTAGTCCTCTTAACAATATAGCAATTGTAGTATTTACATTGTTTTTGTAAAGATTGGGAGCCTGATTACAACCATCTAATTAGCTGTTACTTTCAAGTATGTTTTTTAAATGATTTTTTCTTTATTTTATCCTGAACTTAAGAAATAAAAACAAATCTTTCCATAATATAGTAGATTGGGGGAAGTGGGGCAGAAGAAAGAAGATTGTACATGAAACTGCAAATTTGTTATATACAACTTGCTATTACTTTTAAATCTATAATAAAATTATCATGTGACTTTCTTTTTTTCCCTTTTTTTCTTCTTTCCCTCCTAACCTAGAAATGGCTACCATTGGACACAAATGTATGTGGGTGTGTATGTATAAAACCAGTAGTTTTTTGGGTGATTCTCCAGCTGACCCTTTTTATTACAGGGCAATTGATTTTAAAATCTATTAACAAAATTCATTAGTTATTAAAAGAATTCCTGCCCCTATCAAAAAAAGGCAGACTGCTTAATGCTGTTAATTTAAGTAACTGTATGTATACACACACACATGCATAGGGGTTTTTTTGTTTTGTTTTGTTTTGTTTTTACTAAAAAATCATTTGAAGGACAGCTAGGTGGCACAATGGAGAGAGCACGAGCCCTGAAGTCAGGAGGACCCGAGTTCAAATCTGGTCTCAGACACTTAACAGTCCGTAGCTGTGTGACCCTGGGCAAGTCACTTAACCTCAATTGCCTCAGCAAAAAAGCAAAAAAAAAATTATTTGAGAGAACATCAAGTGCCTACTGATAATTGCTTATTTTAGCAGATCATTATGGAAGGGTGGCCAGAGATATTTATTTTTCAGTAAGTCTTATGTTTTCTTATACTTGTATACTTTTCTCTTCCTACTAAAGGAAATTGGCTTTCAACTTGCATTCTTTGGTCAAAACAGAAACTGATTCAATTTTAATGGCAAGTAATATTGTACATTTTATGGGATATGAAGAAGAAAGCATTGCTTTCTGAAAGCTTGTTTTCTTTTGTCTTATTAGAACATTTAAAAAAAACAAAAATCATGAGAACTTAAAAAGGAATGTAATATTTGTCTAGCTTAGTAGAATAGTCATTCTGAGGTTCTTCCACAGTATATACATGACAGAAATACATATAATTGTGCTACCAACTAGTGCTTTGGGGAGCTGTCTTTCCTTGTTTTTATTTACTATATGCTATAATGTTTTACTGAAAGAGTTCTCCAAAGGCCCAGTTAATCCCAAAAATTAAATTGGGAGAATCAGCAAGTATGGAGCAGAAGGGAAAAAAAAGACAAGTCTTAGAATCATAGAATTTGGGAATGAGAAGAAATAATGGAGATCATGTAATCCAACCTTCCCATTTTATAGATGAGGCAGTTAAAGCTCAGAGAAATGAAGTGACTTGAGCACATTCACACAAAAAGCATCTATAGCTACACTAAGATTTGAAGCTATCTTTAATTATTCCAGACCTGTTACTGTTTCCTATACACCAAGGTTATCAAAGACTCAAGATTAAGTCCTATTTCCACTTCTTACAAGCCATATTAAACAAGACAATTAAATCTTTGATACTCAGTTGTTCATCTGTAAAATGGAAATAATACTATTTTACTTTCTACCCTGAAAAGTTGTAGTGAGGACCACATAAGTATACTATATGGAAAGTTCTTCATAAACCTTTATAATTATAGTTATTATTATTAACACTTTATTATTATTCATAATTGAATGAAACAATTGATTAGATGGCTACAATTGGGTTCATATTCTTAAAAAACCAATGTCAATGCTAAAAAAAACTACATTGTTAACATTGTATGTAAATATATATAATTTTAAACTCAGATCTAGCTAAGAGTAGATATTTTGTAATATTTTACAACTGTGTTTGTTTTTTAAATAAAATGTATACTTCTCTAGAGCAAAGCTTCTTAAACTGAGTCATGACTCCATATGGGATCATATAAGTGAATGCGAGGGGTTTCAAAAAATTTGGCAACAGTAAAAGGTATCAAATATTCCACCAAAATTTAATTCTTTATGTAAAAATAAATAAACATATCCATTTCAACAATGCAAATTTGCTTTTCATCTTTAATACATTGTAAGATTATATGTATACTAAAGAGTTGTCTTAAAATAAATTTATTTATGTTTTATTATCAGTTAATATTTGATTTGTATACCTATTTTATATACCTATATGCTCAGGCTCAAATTTCTCGGATGAAAAGGTTTTGCAAGTAGTCCTGCTCTAGAGAAGGAACATCTTCACCCCTCCAACATTCAGTGTCACTCAGAGCAAAGAATGCCTTCTGGGAGAGAAGGAAGTTTACACTAGTATGGGACTCTTATTAGCTTCTATGGCATTTTGTAATGCCTTGAGATACATCATCTGGACTCCACATAAGAAACCCGGCAAGTCTTTCCTTATAAAACAATCCTGCATCACTTTCCATGCCAGATATTTAATAGTAACTGATCTTCCGTTTTATGGAATGAAGTTTGGTCATCCTATTTCATTTGGTTTCCACATTGACTGTTAATGCCTGAATCTAATTCCTGAATTCATCTATCCATGTAGAGAGCTGGCACCAAGGAATACCCATTCCTGGCACGTAGTACCCATGTTCATATGGGAGATTTGAAGGGTGGTTACAAGATGATAACTGTATTGCCTGAAGGAGATAAGCCCCGCTCTGCCAGACTGGTGCTTTGTATGTAATTAGTGTAAAAATTCAGAGGAATAGAGTTTATCTGCACAATCATCTTTCTCATTAAAAACGAATCATAATGAAAGAACAAAGCAGTCCCTGCAGTGAGTTGAATTACTTTCCCAAAGTTTTCATTAAATCAGAACTCAGCAGCCGCCCATCTTACAAAATAAAGTTGAAAGCATTTCACTAGATTTGCAGTAAAACCCCCATGAAGCAAACAACTATTTTTCCCCTCTTTCTTGCAGGGCTGGGATTGCCTTGTATTTAGCTTAGATCCTAGTGATCCTATCTCTGCTGCTGCTGCTTTTTTCCTCCTCCTCTTCTTCTTCCTCCTCCTCCTCTCTCTTTCTCCTTCTCTTCTTCCCTCCTCCTCTTCCTCCTCCCTTTTCCTCCTTCTCCTCCATCTCCTGCTCCTCCTCTTTCTCTTCTTCCTCCTTTTCCTCTTTTTGACTGATTGCATTGGTTTCCATTTTGGAGATTTTGCCAGCCAAGAGAGGGATCATTTAAATTTACCACACTTATTCTCATTTCATTGAGAAATAGACTGTTTCCCACTGGGTGGTTTCTAACAGCAAAGTGAAGTAACCATAGCCTAGTGACCCTCTTAAGAAACATGCACATAATTCCTGCAGAGAATAAAAGAAAACAGAATCAGAGGCAATGTACCTGTCCTCAGGTTTTTGTGTCATTTTTTTTCCTTCCAGAGGAGCAACAAAGTATGGTAGAAAGAGCTGGGAAAGTGAAATTATAAGACTCCCAGATCTGCCACTTACAACAAGTAACTTAATATTTCTGAGCCTCATTTTCCTCAAATGTAAAACAGGAGTTTAACAATATTTTCACTCCCTTCCCTATCTCAAATAAAATAAAATATGTAAATACATGCAAAACTTAAGGTGCTCTCTAACTAGAAGGTATAGCTTTAATATTTCTCCCACTCTTTTTAGTTGAAAAGATATAGTAATATATTCTTATAATAATGTGTATAGGATTGGGTTGGGGAAGGAAAAAAAATAAATTCTTGTTAATTGGGGATGAAAATATAAGTGAGTGTATATGTGAGAGAGAAGGGAAAGGAAAGAAGAGTAAAAGGAAGGGAGGGAGGGAGGAAGGAAGGAAGGAAGGAAGGAAGGAAGGAAGGAAGGAAGGAAGG
>JAJPUD010008677.1:36430-59624 GCA_023553655.1 Myrmecobius fasciatus | reverse complement strand
TGGAAGAAATTAGGCATTGACCCACACCTAACACCATATACCAAGATAAGGTCAAAATGGATTCATGATCTAGGCATAAAGAATGATATTATAAACAAATTAGAACAATGTAGGATGGTTTACCTCTCAGACCTGTGGAGGGGGAAGGAATTTGTGACCAAAGAAGAACTAGACATTATCATTAATCACAAAATAGATAAGTTTGATTATATCAAGTTAAAAAGTTTTTGTACAAACAAAACGAATGCAGACAAGATTAGAAGGGTAGCAGTAAACTGGGAAAATATTTTTACATCCAAAGGTTCTGATAAAGGCCTCATTTCTAAAATATATAAAGAATTGACTCAAATATATAAGAATTCAAGCCATTCTCCAATTGATAAATGGTCAAAAGATATGAACAGACAATTTTCAGATGAAGAAATTGAAACTATTTCCGGTCACATGAAAAGGTGCTCCAAGTCACTATTGATCAGAGAAATGCAAATTAAGACAACTCTGAGATACCACTACACACCTGCCAGATTGGCTAAAATGACAGGAAATGATAATGATAATTGTTGGAGGGGATGTGGGAAAACTAGGACACTGATACATTGTTGGTGGAACTGTGAACGGATCCAACCATTCTGGAGAGCAATTTGGAGCTATGCTCAAAAAGTTATCAAACTGTGCATACCATTTGACCCAGCAGTGTTTCTACTGGGCCTATATCCCAAAGAGATTTTAAAGGAGGGAAAGGGACCCACATGTGCAAGAATGTTTGTGGCAGCCCTTTTTGTAGTGGCAAGAAACTGGAAATTGAAAGGATGCCCATCAATTGGAGAATGGCTGAATAAATTATGGTATATGAATGTTATGGAATATTATTGTTCTGTAAGAAACGACCAACAGGAGGATTTCAGAGAGGCCTGGAGAGACTTGGCATGAACTGATGCTGAGTGAAATCAGCAGAACCAGGAGAACATTATACACAGCAACAAGACTATACGATGATTAATTCTGATGGACATGGTTCTCTTCAACAATGATGTGATTCAAACCAGTTGTTCAGCGATGAAGATAGTCATATACATCCAGAGAGAGGCCTGTGGGAACTGAGTGTGAACCACAACACAGCATTTTAACGCTTTCTGTGAATATTTCCATGCATTTTGTTTTCCTTCTTAGGTTGTTTTTTCTTCTTCTCTTTCTAGATCTGATGTTTCTTGTGCAGTAAGATAACTGTATAGATATGTGTACATGTATTGTATTTGTCATATAATTTATCCTATTTAGCATGTATTAGATTACCTGTCATCTAGGGGTGGGGAGTGGAGGGAAGGAGGGGAAAAGCTTGGGAAAAAAGTTTTTGCAAAGGTCAATGTAGAAAAATCACTCATATGTTTTGTAAATAAAAAGCTTTATTTAAAAAAAAGGAAAAAAAGTAATTTCAAAAGGGAGAGAACAAAGACAACCAGGGGAGGAAGGAAAAGATTAAGAAAAATCTACTATAGAAAATGGTACCTGAGTTGTGCTTTCAAGGAAGATAGAAATCCTAAGAGAAGGAAGTGATGAAGGAAGTAGTACATTTTAGGCATGTGGAAGCACCTGTGCAATAACACAGAAGTGGTTGATAAAACAGATTATTGAAGAAATAAGTACTTCAGTTTGACAGGAGTAGGGAATATGTGAAGAAGACTAAGGGGAAATAAGGCTGGAAATGTAGATGGGAACCAGAATGTGGAAGATTTTAAATGCCAAATTGGGGATTTCATATATCATCTTGAAGCAATAAAGAGGCTTGGGAAATTTTTGACTAGGAGAATAATTTGATGAAATCAATTCTTTTTTATTAAAGTTTTTTGTTGTCAAAACATATGGATGTACAATTTTTCAACACTGACCCTTGCAAAGCCTTGTGTTCCAATTTTTCCTCTCTTCCTCTCCTCTCTTCCCCCAGATGGCAAGCAACCAAATATATGTAAAACATGGTAAAATATATACATATATATATGTTAAGTCCAATATATGCTTACATATTTATACAATTATCTTGCTGCACAAGGAAAATCAGATCAAAAAAATGAGAAAGAAAATAAAATGCAAGCAAACAACAAAAAAGAAGTAGACGTGCTATTGTGATTCACATTCAGTTCCCACAGTTCTCTCTCTAAATATACATGGCTCTCTCCATCACAAGATCATTGGAACTGGTCTGAATCATCTCATTGTTGAAAAGAGCCAGGTCCATCAGAATTGATCATCATATAATCTTGTTGTTGCCATGTACAGTGATCTCCTTGTTATGCTCATTTCACTCAGTATCAGTTCATGTAAGTCTCTCCAGGCCTCTCATCCTGCTCATTGTTTCTTATAGAACAATAATATTCTATAACATTCATATACCATAACTTATCTAGTATTCTCCAACTAATGGGCATCCACTTAATTTCCAACTGAGACCAATTCTTTAGGAATTTCAATTTGGCAAATATATGGAGGATAAATTTGATAAAGTACTGGAATGTGAGTTTTAAGTTTGTCTATGTGCTTAGCCCTCTGATTTTCTTAGCTAGGCCAAACTCCCATTATCTAGAGAAATCCTTAAGCAGTCATTGCCTTTATTAGCCTTCATAGTATCTATAGTGCTGTGGGCCTAATCACATATCCAGTCAATGGGAACATTCTCCCTTGCTGCCCCCAACTTCATTAATGTTTGTGGAATTTAGCAGTGGAGAACATAGGAAAGCTTAAACAGTTTAATCAATAATGATAGTGTACTTACATTAGTTGTATCTTCATAAAAAGGAGCCGTGCTCCCATTATTCTCTGATGGGGCAGCTAGTACATTTCTGTCTGTTTCCAAAGATTAAATACAAAATCAAGATAAAGGAGGGGAAAGAAAAATTTGGAATAATCAAGAGTGGTAACTGACATCAGGCAGATTATAAGATCCCAACAGTCACAGAAGTGGTCATTCTGCATTCTGTCACTATAAGCTCCAAAATGGTAAAAGGCTTGGTTATCATATCAGTTTATAATCAAACTATCTCTACAGGAAGAGCCCAGCACAAATAAATCCTATTGACAGCTTCATACCAACTACATCCAAAGCAGCAAGCTCTGTGGCAATGAATACATTTTAGCTTTGTGCTTTAGTGGACTTCATTTATTGAGATTGAACCATCCAGCTGTGCTGAGTTAAACTCAGAGCCATTATTGCACAGCTTTAAGCAAGCTATTGATTTTAAAATTTTGTAGACCAGAAAGAGGATAAATTTGACCTGTCTAGAAAAAAAAAGAGAACTAGACCTTTTTAAGCAAATACATCCACTTTTTAAAATGAGGATGATAGGGCTGGACCTATAATTTTATTGAATTCCTGACATGGAAACTTTTTCCACTTGTCAGCAACTTGTCTGTTAATCTTAGACAATTTTGTAATCTGACTGATCACATGATTTACACATGTTCACATAGTAGCTAATATGTATCAGAGGAATGGCTTGAATTCAGATTTTCCTAATTCCAAATATATGCACTATTACTCACTCTCAAAATTGGCAAAACATCGATCATTCCTATCATAAAACCATAGACAGAACTGGAAAGGATTTTATAAAGGTCATCTAGTCTATTTACAAATAACAAAGTTGAGGAAGAGACAGGTTAAATGAATGACCTAGGATTATATATGCAGTAAGAAGCAGAGCTGCAATAGCAGCAGCACTAATAGTAGTAATCACTAGTATTTATATAACACTAAGTTTGCAAAGTGCTTTGCAAATATGTCATTTGATCTTCACAACTACCCTGGGAAGTAAATGCTATTATTATACTCATTCTTCAGTTTAGAAAACTGAGGCAAAAGTTAAATGACTTGCTAAGGGTCATGCTTTTGATAAGTGGCTGAAGCTGGATTTCAATTCAGGAATTCCTGACTCCAGGTATCATGTTATATTTATTACAATACCTAACCAACTTAATTTTTGAACACAGATCCTCTGACTAAAAATCCAGAATTTTCTATTACATATAGACTATACCCTCCCCAAAATGAACAAATATGTACATACATCATTTCAGAAGTTTAACTTCATTGTTTCAAGTAATAATTACTCTTCATAGATCATATAACTCCAAGGTGATTTTTGGTGCCCACTGACCCAAAAGCATCACTATTAAAGCAGAAGGATATTTCTTTGATGCACCATTTTGTATTTGTATTGTATAAAATATTTTTTTGTTTCACAAATAGATGAGAAGTTCCTTCTCTAGTAACTAATTTTCTGAAGAACTAATTGTGAACTAATTTTCTCATGGTACTGAACTGCAAAGATAATACATATAGGATATCACCAGGATCTCACTCAAAGCTCTTTCAGATGGAACCTGTCTGAGATTGTTCTGTCCTAGCCAAGCCTTAGAGAATCTAAAGTCAATTCTAAACTCTGAGAAAGCATGGGAGTTAGACTTTTATTCAGGAAATTATTTCCTCTATTAAAATTAACTATTCATTCTAGAGTAATTAAAATCAATAAATTAAGTCATTTCTCACAGAGATGGAAAATTTTCCATGTGAAAGTTGCCCTTATTATTCAATAGGCCATCATATGTCTATATACACACACACACACACACACACACACACACACACACACACACACCTCCTTTTGTGCCCTCTACTTTCGGAATCCTGCTTTGAAGCCTTATAGATGTTCTCTCCACAAATCACTGTACTCCTGTGCTATCTCATTTAGAAACATCTTAGGAAGAGATCATCTATTAAAGCCCCATAAATTGCATCCATCTTCTTGATTTCCATGAGTTCAGAGTAGTCAGATGTTTTCTTTATCTTGAATACCATCAAAATGTTCTTCTTCCCCAAATGTCTTCTCTCTCCTTTTCTACAAAGTATTTCATAGACTAGAAGATAATACTGAAGGCTGCTTAAAATTTTAAAATGGCCACTGGAAACAGGAGCATGGAGTCATGAACATTTCACCTTTAAGCCTTTTGAGAAGCTATTACCTTCCTTAAGTATTTCTTATATGAAATCATTACCTCTCCAATCTTCAGTTTCTTAAGTGTAATATCCAAATTAGCCAATTTGGTGTAAGGATTAAAAGCAATCAGGTATATAAAGGGTGCTGAAATTTTAAAGCATCATATTAGTGCCATGCATTATTTCTAATCTGATCTATTATACTAGCCTATTCTAATCTATTTTCTCCTATCCCTTCCTTTACTATTCTATTCTTATCTATTGCTGAAATGTCCTGAAACACAAACCATGCTAGTCTCCAAGGAACTGAAAAAGATTACCACCCAGAGGGTAGTGGAGGAGAACATAGTGAATGTGGGCAGGCTATATCCTATGACAAACAGAAAATAAGCAGAATGAGAGTAAAAGGTGTCATCAATGAAAAGCATGAGCTAAAAAATGGGCTGCTAATATGATGACAGCAAGGAATAAACCAATGGAGAGCCCACATGCTCTGCTGATATATTCATAATATCAAGAGAAAGCAAGGAAGGATACCAGCATGTTGAGTAGACCTCTCTGTGACAAACTTAGATAAAAGAAATCTGGGATAGGCAGGCATGTATAGGTTGAAAACTGGGTCATTGGTGGGCACCTCCATAACAATGAGATTACTAATCCATTGGAACATTTGAAAGGGCATTATTACCTTTGTTGTTTTTATTGTCATTTTTGTTGGTTATGATTAATGACTCACTCAGGTGTATTGTGATTCTGCTCTGTTACTGTGTATGTATGTATGTATGTGTGTGTATGTTTAAATTTAGTTTCAGGGACTAGAAAATTGTGCTTAGTGGCACATTAAGTAAGAAGCAACCTTAGGTGTAGCAATGGGAGGATAGCAGAGTGAGAGATTTTTTTTAAATTTTTAATATTAAAAAATTCTGTACTCCATGACACATAGACTATTTAGTGCTAAGTCAGAGAAGTTGTGAAAGTGACAATGAAGGATCAAATTCTCCAAAGTCTCCAGTAGTATCAAGAATACACATTTTCACCTAGAAAAGGTGATAGAGCACAGAGAAGAAGAAAAATAAAAATTAAAAAGGTGTTTTGATACTGTTGTTATAAATTACAAAAGCTTTAGGGGGACTCTTCCCTGAAATCCATACTTAGAATTTCAGTATTTACATTTGTGTTATTGCTTTCATTATTTCAAGGTGGCACAAAAAGTTGTGGATACAGATATTCTATTACAAACTGACCCTCTTTATTCATTGCTGCAAAATCTACTATGCTAATGCTGACTCTTAATGTGTCCAAGTACCTGGACTGATGGTAGCAAGAGGATGGATGTATCATCAGGGACAGGAAGGAGAGAGATAGGAGGTCACACAGAGAATGAGAGGTTTAGTCTCTCTTTTCCCTCAGGGCAAAGTAATGAATTATTTAATTTATTCAAACAAATTATTCATCTTCAGCAATTATTTCTGATTCTACCGTGTCAATAGGTTACCAGGTAGGATTCACAGCCAAGTCCAAGGGCATAGGGAACAGACAGTAGCAACCACACCATTTTGATAATTTCTATAATAGCTACCACCATACCCATATGCTTTAGAAAAGCTGCAATGGGGTCCCATTTACCTCATTCCTCGCCTTGCCAAAGCACTGGGCAGAATTTGACAAACATTTCAAATCTATTCTAACCAGATAAATATTAATTAGGTTGAAATTTTGTCAGTGGTTTCATACTTATATAAACAAAAAAACATGTACATATATACGTATTCTTCTCCAAAATACATCTTAAAATGATAAGTCATTTTATTTCTTAAGTGCCAGTAATCCTGCTGTGTATTTCTAAATCCCTCAGCTCATGTGGGAAACCTAAAGAGAATCTTTGCATTTAAAACCAGGAAAGTACCTTAGAGACCATCCAAACACCTTTATTTTACAAATGTGTCCCTTTTAAGATTAAGATTAAGAGGTATAAAAAAAAATAAAAAAATAAAAAAAAAAGATTAAGGGGCATGCTCAAGGTCATACAACTAATTTGTAGTAAAACCGGAAGAATGCAGATTTTGAACCAGCAAGTCTGCTTCTTTTTCTACTACGTGATGTCTGAAGAGAGAAATATCTGGACAGCATATTAGAGGAATATGTTACCTCTATTATAAAAATGTCTTTTTTACCAAACCTGCAAGATTTGAGTTTCTCATCCTAGGGAACTAAAGCAAAATGAAATTAACTTTTCTAGTACAAAGCTTTGATTTATGCAAAATTTTAATGAAATTTCTATAGGTAAAACTTGATGAAAAATACCTCTACTTTCAATTGGGAATTTATCACTGTGGGAAAATCTAATGAGGTTTTGGATTGTGTTATTGTACAGTAAATGCAAGTAAAAACCTTTCATTTTAAATTAAAATATAAGGAGGACTACTATAATTTAGATCATTTGAATGCATGTGGCATCTGACTGAACTGTAGCAGAAAACCTCTGAAATAACTTTCTGGTATCTTTTGTTGGGTTGACATTATCATTGAAAATCCTTTAAGGAAGGTGGAGACAAAATGGCAGAGTAAAGGCAGGAACTCACCTCACCTCTCCCCCAAACCGCTCCAAATTCCATCAAATAATGACTCTAAACAAATTTTAGAGCATCAGAGCACCCCAAAAAGATGGAGTAAAATATTTTCCTGATGAAGGCAACTTAGGTCAGCAGAAAAGGTCTGTGGAACCAGGGTGGGAGCCTAGCATGTAATCCAGCACAGGCTGCACCAGCATATCCCTGCCCTAACCAGGGCCAGGACCCCAGTGTCAGTGAGGTGGAACTTCTGAATCAGCCGCAGTACTGGAGGATTCTGGACCTCTTGGCCTGGAAACACCAGGGAGGACTCAGGTCAAATAGAGAGGGTCTGTGGCAATGGGGTGGCAGTCTGGTGGGCAGTCCCACTGCTGCCCCAGTTAGTGAAGCCCCAACCTGGATCCCAACCCTAGGCCATGCCTTAGCAAAGCAGAACTCTGTTGATTTAGCACTCTAGATCTTACAGCTACTGTGAGGCAGGACAGTCCCAAGAGCTCCAGGCAAAAAAAAAGAGTACTTGTGATCAGGTTCCTAGAAGGATCTCTGAAATCAGCTGCACAAAACCCCTAAAGCTTGGGACAGTGCATGCTCCATACTGGAAATAGAGCTTGACTTTAACAAAGAATTAAAAGCTAAGTAATAGACTAGAAAAATGAGCAGACAACAAAAAATTTTTTCTGACCATTGAAAGTTATGGTGACAAGAAAAATTAAAACACACTCAGAAGAAGATAACAAAGTCAAATCTCCTACATCCCCAAAACCTCCCTACCCTCCCCCCTAAAAAAGAATTGGCTTCATGTCATGGAAAAACTTAAAAGGGACTTTGAAAATCAAATAAGAGAGACAAAGGAAAAATTAGGGAAAGAATTGAGAATTGTCTAAAGGAAATGCAAAAAATTAATGAATGCAAGAATGTCTTGGAAAGCAAAATTGGCCAATTGAGAAAGGAAGTACAAAAGCTCAGTGATGAAAATAATTTCTTAAAAAATAGAAATGAGCAAATGGAAGCTAATGACAATGAGAAATCAAGATACAATAAAACAAAATCAAAAATGGAAAAAAAAATGTGAAATTTCTTTATTGGAAAAACAACTGAGCTAGAAAATAGATCCAGGAAAAATAATTGAAAAGTTATTGGTTTATCTAAAAGCCATGATCAAAAAAAAAAAAAGAAATAATCATAGAAAACTTCCCTGATATTCTAGAACCAGAGGGTAAAATAGAAATTGAAAGAATCCACCAATCACCTCTTAAGAGCCTAAAATGAAAACTCCAGCAATATTATGCCCAAATTCTGGATCTTTCTGGTCAAGGAGAAACTATTGCAAGCATCCATAAAGAAACAAGTCAAGTATAGTAAAGCAACAGTCAGGATAACACAAAATCTAGCACCTTCTACATTAAAGGCCCAGAAGAGTTGGAATATGATATTCCAGAGAGCAGTGGAGCTAGGATTGCAACCAAGTATCATCTATTCAGCAAAACTGAGTATAATCCTTCAGAGGAAAAAGTGGTCATTCAATGAAATAAAAGATTTTCAGACATTTGTGATAAAAAGCCCGCTGCTGAATAGAAAATTTGATTTTCAAAACCAGCATTCTGGAGAAACATAAGGAGGTAATCAGGAAAGTGATAGCATAAAGTACTTACTAAGGTTTGTCAGTTTACATTCATACATGGGAGGATGATACTTGTAACTCACTAGAATTTTCTCATTATTATGGCAGTTAGGAGTATATATAGATAGAGGGCACAAGTGTAAGTTGAATATGAAGTAATAATATCTTTAAAAATGAAATTAGGGAATGGTAGAAAAATGTATTGGGAGAAAGGGAAAGGGAGAAGTGGAATGGTGCAAATTATCTGCCATAAAAAATGAGAAAAGAAAAAACTTTTACAGTAAAGAGGAAGAGGGAGAGGAAAGAGTGATTTAGTGAACTTTATTCTCATCAGAATTGGTTCAAAGAGGAAATAACATATATACTCAATAGGGATATAGAAATATATCTTACCTTGCAGGGAAAAAAAGGAGGGGAGGGTGATAAAAGAGGGGATATATTGGAAGAGGAAGTGGTCAGTACCAAAACCCTTTTAAGTAGGGACAGGGTGAAAGGAAAAAGAGAATAAATGGAGTGGTGACAGAAATAAAGTTAGCAAAAGTAATTGTAAAAAGAATTTCAAAACAAATTTCTCTGATAAGGCCATATTTCTCAAACACAGAGGAAACTGAGTCACATTTATAAAAAGTAAGAGCCATATCCTAATTGATAAATGATAAAAAGATTTGATCTGTGCCCAAAAGGCTATAAATTCATACATATCCTTTGACCTAATAACACCACTATTTTGTATGAATACCAAAAGAGATTGGGGGAAAAAAAGGAAAAGTAACCTATATATACAAAAAATATTCATAGCAGCTGTCTTCTCAGGCAAAAAACCTGGAAATTGAGAGGATGCCTGTCAATTGAGGAATGGCTCAATAAACTGTGGTGTGTGTTTATGATGGAATATTATTGTTCTGTGGAAAATGATGAGCTGGATGTTCTCAGGAACAAAAACTGAAAAGTCCTCCATGAATTCAAGCAAAGTAAAATGTACTATATACAAAGTAATAGCAAGGTTCTGGGATGACCAGCTGTGAATGATTTTGCTATTTTCAATAGTACAATCATTCACAACTATTCTGAAGGACTTATGGTGAAAAATCCTATCTAAATCCAGAGAAAGAACTGATTATGTCTGAACACAGATTGAAGCATTTTCTATTTTTTTTTAAATCTCTTTCTTTTCTTTAACTTCATTTTCCTTGATTGTTATTATTTTCATTAGAGTGGGAGATCTATATTTTCTTTCATAACTTGACTTTTATGTTAATATTTTACATAACTTCACATGTGGTTTCTTAATTGTGTAAGAGGAGAAGGGAGAAAATCTAGAACTCAAAAATTTATAAAGCAAATATAAAAAAATTGTTTTGAATGTAACTGGGGAAAAATACTAAATAAGTAAAATAAATGTTCTGTCCCAGTCACACAGCTAATACCTTCTTAGCTTCCATGTGGGGTATTCAAGCTGCCAATCTCCTACTCCAGTCAGTCCACAATAATTATTGTTCAGACTGATGTTCAAACTGTTTCCAACTTGGAAAGCTCTTCCAGTAATTGCATTCTATTGGTATAGCCTTTGAGAACCAATGATCATCAAAACAATCTGGTGCTGGCTAAGAAATAGAGTGGTGAGTCATACTAGATCTAGTGTTTGATAAACCCAAAGGTCCAAGCAAGAATTCAAATTTAAATTCAGAATTTTGGGGAAACTTAAAAATGGTGTGGCAGAAACTATTTATAGACCAACAACTCATACCATATATAAAATAAGATAAAAAGGATAAATGATTTAAACATAAAGGGTGATATAAGTAAATTAGGGGAGAAAGGGAAAATGTACCTACAAGATTTATGGATGATGGAAGAATTTTTGGTCAAACAGGAGACAGATAGGATCCTGGGAAATAAAGTGGATAATTTTAATTACATGAAATTGAAAAAGTTTTGCACAAACAAATTCAATGCAGTCAGAATTAGAAGGAAAGCAGGAAAGTGAAAGTAGGTGGAATTTTACAGCATTTGTCTGAGAAAGATCTTATTTCTCAAATATATAGGTAGTACTAAATTTAAGAGACAGAGAGAGAGAGAGAAAGAGAGAGAGAGAGAGAGAGAGAGAGAGAGAGAGAGAGAAGGAGGGAGGGAGAGAGACAGACAGAGAAGGAGAGGCATTAAGAGAGAGGGAGGGAAGGAGGGAGAGACAGAAGCAGAGAGAGCCATTGCATAATTGATGAATGATCAAAGAATATGAACAGGAACTTTTCAGATGAAGTAAAAACTATCAATAGCCACATTTTTTTAAAAAAAATGCACTATTGATTAGAGAAAAACAAATTAAAACAACTCTGAGTTGTACTATATCACTCCCATTAGATTGACTAACATGTCAGGAAAGGAAAAGGACAGATGCTGTGAGAATGTGGAAAATAGGAAAACTGAAGTCCTGTTGGTGGTTGTTAATTGGTCCAATCATTCTGAAGAACAATTTGAACTATATCTAAAAAGCTATAAAACTGTGCATAAGCTTTGACTGCTATTAAATCTATATCACAAAGATAAGAAAGAAAAGGAAGGAAGACTATGTACAAAAATATTTATAGCTCTTTTTATGGTGGCAAAGAATTTGAAATTGAGGAGATGACCTTGAATTAGGGAATGACTAAAGTTGTGGTTTATGATTGTGATGGAACCCTATTGTGTTATAGAAAATGACAGGTGGGATGGTTTCAGACAAACTTGTGAAGACTTACATGAACTGATGCAAAGTGAAATGAGCAGAACCAGAACATTATATACAGTAACAGCAATATTTTAATGACAAATATATGACAATAATGATGTAGCTACAATAATGACAGCTACTTAGATCAAAATAATGATCCAAGAAAGTTACAAAGGAATCTTGATTAAAAATATTATCCACCTCCAGAGAAAGAACTAATGAACTCTGAATACAGATCAAAGTATTCTTTTTTAAACCTTTTTATTTTTCTTGCTTTTTTGCAACGTGGTAATATGGAAATGTTTTACATGGCTTTACATGTATAATTGATATCATATTTCTTCACTTCTCAATAGATGAAGGAAGGACAGGACAGAGGAAAAGAATTTAGAACTCATGAATTTTTAAATAAATATTAAATGTTTTAAAATCTAATTGGGAAATGTTTAATTAAATAAATAAAAACATTTTTAAAAAAGAAGTGTTATAACAGCTAGGGGTCTGGCCATGGAGTCAATAAAATCTAGGTTCAAATCATGACATAACTGATATAGCTGTGTAACCTTGGACAAGTAATTTACCTTCTTAGTTCACCAGGAAGCTTTGTAAAACTATTAACTATAGAGGAGTTTCTGATCTATTAGTGAAGGAAGGTTCCATATCAAAGAATTCACCTTTCTAATGAAATCACAAGTCATAAACTTACATACCCTACTGGTTTTTCACAAACTCTCTTCATATAATGAGGGTGCCAATGGAACAGACTGGCTATCTATTAATTACACTTCATGTCATTATGTGTTCAACCCATGTTCTTTTTTTTCTCATAAATTTCTTAAATGACATTTTAACTTTTCTTTTGAGAAAGTCATTTGTAATGTATGCTGACTGTTCACATCTTCTAGCCACCTCTCTTTTGCCCTTTCTATTGCCCTTGACTTATAATTACTCAATATGCAAGAAAAACCACTGAAGCAGACCTCTAAGCAATGGTACTTCATTAAAGAGCTTTTGGTCCCTTCTAATGAAGTGAACATGAGATCTTCCTTATGATCTGAGATTTCCTTGGTCTCTAGTACATTGTTTCTAATAGGATTTGATATCCAAATATTTAAGAGAGACATGATGAAATACAGAATCCCATTGATTGATAGACCTTGTTCTTGAAGGGCAAAAACGACACATCACAGAGGGGTAAAGCATGGGGCATTTCTAAAGACAAAGTGTTCATAAGATGGCCATCTGCTCATGTTGGACAAGACAGAATAATCCAGAGTACAAGAATAAGGTGGAGGACCTTCCAAAGCATCAAGACATCCATTCTTGTGGTTGTACAAGTGAGCTTTGTAACTGGTAAAAAAAAAAGTATTGAACATTATATTAAAGTTTGAGACCCCATCATAGAGGCCTACTATAAGAACTTATCTAGCTATCCCTATGTGATTTATGTAATACATAAACCTGAACGATATTTATTGGAATAGAGTAGGGATCCAGATAATTTCTCAAAACTTCAGTTCTTTAGAGTCTGATGTCTTCCATGACTCAGAGTCATGATACCATCATCAGAAATATTGATGTAATATAAAAATTCCTTTGTTTTAAGAAACTTGAAATCATAGAAAGAATTGTAAATTTCCCAGTAGCAATTCAGTTCATTTTCCTCCCATTTAATTCTGAGCCCAGCTCATCCATTTGCAGTGTCTACCCAAGGACTATGCATTGAGTGTCCATTCAACTGAATGGAAAACAGATAACTTTATCTACTTGCTTAGTCCTGTGTAATTAATTGAATAAACATTTTGAGTAATTATAGATGTCATTTAAGAGCTTTTGCAATATTGTAGGGATTGATGAAATAAGCACAGTGTCATCTGCAAACAGGACCATCTGGAGTAACTAAAGAAAGTCAACCCAATGACAATTAAAGACTGGAAGAACAGGAAAAATGGGGAAAATACAAAGATATTTAAAATTGATTTTTACCACCAAGGACAGTAGAATCACACTACATTTAGAGCATAATATCTTGGCTTTGAAGGTCCTTCTTAATGAAGTAGAGTAAATGTCACTGGGGGAAAAAAGTCGATGGGGAAAATAGCATGTCAGACCACGTATACTTTGAGGAGATCTGTGCTGGATATGATACAATTTTGATGTCACTGAGGAATTGATTTGTAAGATAATTGAAAGAGGAAAGATTTCAAAGGCATGAAAAAGCTAACATTTGTTAAGTGACAAAGAGAACAGTTACAATAACTAACTCATGGGATTTCTTTCTCATTTATATAAAATTTTATGAGAATAGCTTATAAAAAGCCTATGAGGATGCTCAAAATAAATAATAAATAATTCATTATCTCTACCCATTTGTCTTGATTCTAATCTTTGGAGCCAAAAGTAACAAGTCTGATCCTTTCTCTACATAATAGCTGTCTTTAAATATTTGAAGACAGGTATTAACTCACCCCCACTCCAGGCTTCTCTTCTTAGGCTGTACAATGCTCAGTTCCTTCAGCTGATCCCTATGTTAAATGTACTTATATCCCTTCAACATCCTGATTGCTACTCTGATTACACTCCAACTTACCTGAGTCCTGTCTAAAAAGTGAGCTATAGAAGTAAATATAGTGTTCCACATGACATCTGACAAGGGCAGAATACAGTGAGACATTCACTTTTTATCCTTGAAAATTATGTCCTACGTTAAGAAGGACACGTAGCTAAGATCACATTAGGGTTTTTGTGATTGTTTAATCATACTTCTGCCTCATCCCCAGCTTTTAAAGTACATCAAAGCCCTCAGATCTTTTTCAGAATAACTGCAGTCTATGCATACTTTCCCCATCTTATACTTAGGAGGCTGATTTTTTTGTACCCAAATATAAAACTTTCCATTTAACTCTATTAATTTTAATCATTGTAAGTTCAGCTCAGTATTCTAGCCTATCATGATTCTTTTGGATCCTTATTTAGTTATTCATTGTATTAATTAATCTTTCTAGCTTTATTTCATCGACAAATCCAATGAGCACATTATCTATGCCTTTATCCTACTCACTGAAAAAAATGTTCAATTGCATAGGGCCATGCTCAAATAGTACTCTAATGGTAACCTCCTGGACATAGACTTTGAATCATTAATTACACTTTGAGCCTAACAAATTCTGAATGCATTTAATTTTATTATTGTTTAATCCATATCACTCTGTCTTCATCAAACTCACAGTATGAAATATTCAAAAATTTGGTTTCTTTCATATTTTGAAGGATAAGGCACTGATAAGTCATTAGCTACTCTATTTTTGTCAGAAAAATTCCACTTGATCTCTGGATAACTGAAGTTTCTCATCATGTCACTGTCAATATGTGGTCTATTTCCCAAACTCTACTATTTACTTTTTCTGTCCAAGTAGTCTTCCCCCATCGTATTCTTGTGAAAAGTCCTTTTTTTATCTTTATAAATTTTTCTTGTAAATTTCATTTCAGTTCAAATATTACATAAATATTTTGATGTCTAATAAATTTATAGTCATTCAAAGTTTTATATCATCCACAAAGTTAATAAAATGTTTCTTCTGTGTCTTCATTTATTGTTTAAAAATGATAAGAAGTATAGAATTTTTTGGCATGGAGCAGAATCTACCCTTCAATTGCAAATCATCAGCATTCTTTGTAGCCCTTAAATGTAGTATAAATTATCTCATATTTCTCTATGATGTCCAAAAGAATACCATGATTGAAATATGAATATGATGTATTTATGCATTCTCCTAATTTACCAATTGAGTAACCCTGTAAAATCTAAAAGAATTCATTTGTTTGATTGGTTCTTACTCACATGCTATGATTAAGTCCTAAAGGCTGGGGAAGTATGGCTGGGTTGTGATCTGCATTATTGGAGGGAATATCCAAGTTGGGATAATAGAATTATTTGATTCTGGTATCTGTTGATGCCAGAAGACTTAAATTCACTAATTCAGCTTGGTGTTTTCTTCCTATTTCAACTGTATTTAGCTTCTGTTCAAGAGCAGAAATTAACCTTATGGATTTTCTTAAGGATTATCTCACTCTTCTAAAAGTAGAGGAAGTGATGAGGGAAATTTTCAATTCTAGGCTAGAATCTAATCATCAAAAAGGAATGGGTAGCCAAAGTAGAAATGATGGGCTTCTTGGAGGGAAGTGGCCATTTAATCTTAAAATTTATTTCAGCAGTGAAGAGAAAAACCAAAGTTAGCCTGACATCATCCCCAGATTTGGAGAGAGCATATTTCAAGCTGAGAGGAAAGACAGGTAGAACACCAATGTTAAGATTCTGTGATTCTGCCTTTCTCTCTTAAGTATGTTTATTCTCTTTCCAGTACGAAATCATTCTTCTTGACAGGGAAAATAGAAACAAAAGCAATCGGTTTTGTTCCTGCATTCTTAATTTAAACCATCTAAATACATTAGTTGTCTTTTCTCTCTTTTTTATTCAACTTCTTGCTCAGAACTTATTTTTAAAGTCTCTTCTATTTTCTTAAGCAACTTTCAAAAGCCTTAACTCATTTTGACCTTTAACCTTCCTAGAAGTCTTGCAAATTATCATATTTTTAATTTTTAAATCATCATTGTATGCTGCCCTTGCTGTTTTTAGTGCTCATTCTTTGAAAGTTTCTGTAATTTCTCCAGAATATGTCTGTCCATGCCCAGCATTCCCTTTCTGAACCATTAAAAATTATAAAATGATGTTCACCTTCTCCCAAGGTTTTTTTCACTTCCATTTGGTTAATTAGTTCTTTCTCATTTGTCAGAAAGGCAGTTCCTTTCAATGTTTTTTTCTACCATCTAAAAGATAAAGTTGTCAGTTAAGGGAGCCAGGAACTCATCGGATATTTTGCTTTTGTGGAAAAAGACCTCAACAAATGTCTGGGTAATAGAATTTCCCCATCACTTAATATCTTGCTTTAGTGCCAATTCTATCATGTGTCTTATGAAAGAATCAGCCATAATCTCTATCTAACTGGGAATCATGTATTGTCACAAAAATAGTGGAAGTAGAAACATTTTCACCAATAGCAAGCAATTGGATGGTAGTGAAACAATGGGGAAATGGAGGTGGTATTGGAGAGATAGTAGCACAATCTGACACCTCATGAAGCAAATCCACTTAGTGGAACAATTGCACTGCTGTAGGGGAGGGGGACAGGGCAGAGCTGAACAAGAAAGCAATGGAGTTTGTGGACAAGACTAGTGATGGGAGAAGTCAAAGATGAAATATGTAGACTGCCCTTCACTGGTAGAGGAAAAGCCAAGCGGGAGAGGAGAGGCACTTGTGGGCAAGGGTAACTGCCACCAGCACTGAGGAAGTAGCCCCATAAAGAAGACTCTCAGTGCCCTCTAAATTACCCATCCCATGCACAGTCCTAGTTGCCTCTACCCTAATTATGAATTGGCATGGAGGTTGTATATATCTCCAATGGCTCTTTGTTATCTCTAGGTTCCTCTGATTAACTTTTAAATCCCTTCACAGACTAAACTCAACTTGCCTTTTCAACCTTATATTACTCTTCTTCCTGAACTCTCTAATTCAGCCAAAATGTTTTTTTAACTGTATTTTATACATGACATTACATTTCCACATCTTTGGACTGGTTTTCTTCCTTGTCTGAAAGCTACTCCTATTGTAACTCCATTTCTTACAATCCCTGGTTTTGTTCAAAACTCTATTCAAGGGACATATTCTATACAAAGACTTTTATAAGGGTTCTGCTCACAAAATAATTATCTTATATTTATTTGCATATATTGATCTAGTACATATTTTGCATATACCTATATGTGTCTTCCTCAATTATGTATAGACTCTTTAAGAAGAGAAACTGTTTCCTATTTCATTTTTGCCTTTGTATAACAATAAGCTCTTAATCAATTCATGCTGAACTAATTGATACAGATTGCCATTCTCTCAACTCTTCTATCAGCTGTTTCTTGTGAACAAATTCTACCTGTCTGTAATTATAAGTTCCACCCCACCACATAAAGCCATGAAGTTGTTATTAATTCTTTGTGATAAAATGTTTATCATCACTTTTCATTATTCAGGCACTTAGATGGATACAGGCAAAACAGTATTAAATTTAAGTCAGACCCAAATTTGAATTCTGTTTTAGCTATTTACTAGCTGCATGACTCTGGAGAAGTCATTTAATCTCCTTCAGCTTCAGTTTCTTCACTTGTGAAAAACAGGAAATAATATTTCCCTCTCACCCTATTTCAAAGGACTTTTGTTAAAATCAAATGAGATATTTGTAAAATATTTTGCAAACCTTAAAGTACTATTTAAATATTAGCTACTGTTATCATCATCACCACTTACACATTTTTCTTTGATATATCCAAAACATTAAATATTATTGTAAATTTTCCCCTTCCTTGTTTTGTTTTTGAGGGGGTTTTGTCATATCTATTGATCTTTATAGTATGTGATATAACAGTTTTGTAAGAGTATTAGTCTTCATATTCCTCAAATTTCAATTTCATAAACCCCTGATCAGATTGTTAAACTTTCTGCAAAAGAAGCTCTTCCTTGTCATTGTGAAATATTTAGAGCTAGTCCTTCCCAGGAGTCTATCACCTTGAACCATGGTCTAGTAAAATTAATATAATTCTTGGACAAGTTCAATATAGTCATTTACTTTTCATATACTCCTTTCTCTTCCCAGCTCCATCTGAAAGAAGGCACATAAATATCCCTCCTTTCTACCTCACCCTACCTCTGTGCCTTTTAATTCTCCAGTTTCCCATCTAGGACTTCACAGTCACTGGAAATGCATTCTAGTTTTCTTCTATTGACATCATTCATTACAGAACAAATCAAGTTGAAATGAATAATGGTTGGTAGGTTGGTAGTCATAGCAGGTCTTATATCAGATTCACCTTTCTTCCCTTAGTGTCTCACAGTTCTATTGTCAGAAACTTGCTGAAACCTTTACATATAAGTTCTGAAAATGAAATGAAATAATGAATATAAAGTACTTTAAAAATTCAAAAGACTATATAATTGTGAGTTATTATGACTATCACTACTACTACTGCTGCTATACTACTACCACTACTAAAATAGTAATAGCTAAAATTTATATCATTAAGCACTATCTCATTTGATCCCTATAACAACCCTAGGAGGTAGGTGCTATCATTATTATTATCCTGCCCATCAGGAAACTGAGAAAAACAGAAATCAAATGACTTGCCAAAGATCACACAGCTAGTATTTATATGAGGTCAGATTTGAACTTAGATGTTCCTCACTTCAGACCCAATATTCTGTCCACTGTGCCACTTAGTTATCCTGCCACTAATAGAAGTAGTACTATTACTAGTAGTAGTAGTATTAATTCCTTGATTAAAACTTCACTTGCTCCAAGTTTAAGTGCCAGTAATGAGAATTTTATTCCTCATGTAAGTATCCCTATCCTATCCTTAGTTATATTTTGGATTAAAAAGAATCATGATGGGTAAGTTATTAGTAAATATGTGTGTGTATTCAGATGCTATTTCCTGTTGACTCTATACCTCACTATGTCCTTCTAAAAATGTAAACTGGTTATTGATGAAATACCTTCATGATCTCAGAATCAAAGAAAATTAGTATGTATCCTTGATTTTTGTTTTGTGTTGTGTTGTGGTTGTTTAGCTCTGCTCTCTGAGGAAAGAAAGTCAGTGAAGTATCTCACTTTTTTTTCTCTTAGGAAAAATATCCACTAAGATGTTCAAAATGACCTGAGTTACCTTTGCCCTGTAATGGAAAGTGGTAATTTTTGAAGAGAAATGGTTCATCTCTTTGAACAAGTTTTGAATTGGTGCCCTACTGTGGAAAAGCCATGTAGTAGAACAGATAGAAAACTAGCCTAGAAGTCAGAGGACCTGAGTTCAAAAACAAATTTCTCTCTGAGACCATTGGTTATAATCCTATTGCCAATCTGAAACTTTAGTGAGAGTTATCATATTAGGAATTCAATATACTGATGAAATCACAGATCTCCCTGGATTACTGGATTCTCCTCCTAAACACTCCCAAATTCTAGAAATTCATCATTATTGCTAAACACAAAAGATCCTTTTTTTTTTCAAAATCAGTTATAATCATTTGATTCCACTTGAGAGTCTTACATGTAGTATAGATGATATGGGCTTAAAATTTTCATGCAGACAGCACTGTTTGGTCCTAAGGGGGCATTTTCTCCTGAAATCACTAAACACTGAGGAAACACCATTAATGTAATAATAACAAGGACATTTAAAGTGACAATGGTATCTTAAAGAGGGAAAAATCTGTAGTGACAGAATAAGCCTTGGAAATCTAGGGATATTTGACTTTGAATCCTCTCTCTAATGCATACTCTTCTATATGGTTCTGAACTACACACTGCTATTGGCAACTTTCTAAATTACATTTTAATTGCTGGTCTGCATCCATGGAAGGAGTTTTCTTTCCAGGAGTTCCCTATAATCAATGCCCAGTGAAATCACAGATTTTATTTTTTAAAGTCTAAATTCACTTTTCTTCATCATAAAGTAGGAACCTGAAGTGGCAGTGATCCCTCACCTCATATGCTCTGGGTATAGCAGAGCTTTCATTAGCCAATGATTTCATAGCCTTCCTCCTCACCTTTCTTTATTTAACTTCATTTTCTTCTCCGTGTGAATTAGTGCAAGGAGGAGAAAACAAATGAGTCCCCTTTGGAAAAATGCCACTGCCACAGCACCAGAGTAATCGTGTGGAAATTTATACTGATCATAAACCTTTTACAACAGTGTAATTAGTAGGGCTATTAATACTACCCCAGCATCACCATGCTTTATTGCAAGGGGCACAGCTTGTCATCCCATAAATGACATCAGTAATAATGCTTTAGGGCATCATGTAAACTAGGGCACCTGACTCTGCAGAGTCTTCTCATCTGAATCTCCATGCAAAAACAGAAATTGAAAAACTCCCAACTTCTTTCAACTTTTCCCTTTATAAGTCATTAGGTAGAAAGGTGAGGAAGATATATAAATTTTCATCTATGAAGGATTTTTTTCCTTCATGTTGTAGTCCTGAAAAAAGTAGAAATCAGGCTACTGTATAGTTCGGGTTAGTAAATCAAGCACATTCTGCCCATAACTGTACTTTATGGAGCTTAGGATTTTTTATATCTTTCCTTTCCTGATCTTCATGTCATTTTTATTAGTGCCAAAGACAGCAGAAGAAAGAAATTTATTGGCATTTGTGTTTATCTTCTATCCTTTAGAAAGAAATTGATATGGAATTAAGTTCAAAAGATTTTGAATCAGTCTAGCCAGACATCTTAACTAAGATAACTGAAATAAGAAATTGAAGCATAAAATTGAATTGTAATGTGAGCTATACTATTTATTCATTCTATTATAGGCAATCTATTGAAATCTACCATGACTCAGTTTTCTATCTTTTTAATATATCATTCTGTACTTATGCTTCATTGTGATGTGGAGGTAACCATTGGTTCTCAAAGGCTATACCAATATAATGCAACCACTGGAAGAGCTTCCCACGTTGGAAACAGTTTGAACATCAGTATGAACAATAATTGTTGTGGACTGGCTGGAGTGGGGGATTAGCAGCCTGAATGCTCACATGGAAGCCAAGAAGGCACTAGCTGTGTGACTTGGAAAGTCATTTATTTTATTTATTTAATATTTTCCTTAGTTACATTCAAAACAATTTTTTACATTTGCTTTTAAAATTTTTGAGTTCTAGATTTTCTCACTTATCCCCACCCACAATTAAGAAACCACATGTGAATTTATGCAAAACACTTCTATAAAAGTCAAATCATGAAAGAAAACAGATCTCCCACCCTAATGAAAATAAAAACCCTCAAGAAAAATTAAGTTTAAAGAAAAGAAAGATAAAGAGAGAATGCTTTAATCTGTATTCAGACACGATCGGTTCCTTCTCTGGATATAGATAGGATTTTTCATCATAAGTTCTTCAGAGTAGCTATAGATGATTATACTATTAAGAATAGCAAACTCGGGGCAGCTAGGTGGCGCAGTGGATAGAGCACCAGCCCTGAAATCAGGAGGACCTGAGTTCAAATTTGGTCTCAGACACTTAAAGTTCCCTAGCTGTGTGATCCTGGGCAAGTCACTTAACCCCAATTGCCTCAGCAAAAAGCAAAAACAAAAAAAAAAAAAAAAAGAATAGCAAACTCATTTACAGCTGGTCATCCCAAAACTTTACTATCACTTTGTATATAATACATTTCACTTTTCCTGAGTTCATGGAGGACTTTCCAGGTTGTTTTTTTTTTTCTGTGAGAGAATCCTGCTCATCATGTCCCATAGAACAATAATATTCCATAACAAACCCATACCATAATTTGTCATTCCCCAATTAATAGGCATCCTTTCAATTTCCAGTGAGAAGAGAGCTGCTATGAATATTTTGTACATATATGTCATTTTTCCTTTATTAAAAAAATCTCTTTTGGTAATCATACCCAGTAGTGGTGTTCTTAAGGTCAAAGGATATGCATAAATTTATAGCCCTTTGGTCATAGATAATATCTTTTGATCATTTAATAATTGGGATATGGCTTTTTCTTTTTATAAATTTGAGTGAGTTCCCTCTGTTTGAGAAATAAGGCCTTATCAGGGAAATTTTCTTTGAAATTCCTTTTATAATTACTATTTCTAGCTGTATTTCCCCCCATTTATTCTCTCTTTCCTTTCACTCTGCCCCTCCTCAAAAGTGTTTTCGTACTGACTACTCCCTACCTTTACATGCCCTCTTTTTTATCACCCTTCCATCCATATCCCATTCACCTCTTATTTTCCTGAAGGGTAAGATATATTTCTATACCCCTATTGAGTATGTATGTTATTTCCTCTTTAAGCTAATTCTAATGAGAGTAAAGTATACTCATGCCGCCTCTCCTCCCCTTTTTCCCTTCTACTGTAAGGCTTTTTTCTTGCCTCTTTTTTTTTGTTTGCTTTTTTTTTGCTAAGGCAATTGGGGTTAAGTGACTTGCCCAGGACCACACAGCTAGGACTTGCCTCTTTTTTAATGGCAGATAATTTGCATTATTCTACTTCACCCTTCTCCTTTTTTCCAGTACATTCCCCTCTCATCCCTTACTTTCATAATTTTTAAAAGATATTATCCCTTCATATTCAACTCCCACCTGTGCTCTTTGTCTCTCTCTTTCTCTCTTTCTCTTTCTCTCTCTCTTTCTCTCTCTCTGTCTTTCTCTCTCTCTCTCTCTCTCTCTCTCTCTCTCTCTCTCTCTCTCTCT